>PHNY01216917.1:0-16926 GCA_003724115.2 Anethum foeniculum
GATCGTTTCGAAGGAACGTATCTGTGGTTTCATCTTCAGGGGCTCTATAAATCCTTCTTAATATCCTTTATTACTCCTTTAATCCCCTTTTTATAATCCTTGGTTTAATTCTTTAATTCTTTAATTCTTAATACGTAACTCAATTCCCTCAGTGTCCGGTGAAATCTCGGGAAAATGAAAGTGTTCATTTTCGAGATCAGACGACTTTTACATACACTTATATTCAATATAGAATACTAATACAAACTCAGAACTTCGATAAAAGGACTCCTATATAGGGTGGTCTGCTCACATTATCTAATCAGCAGTTACTATTCATCNGTTCATCAAGGTTTTGAATAGTACCAAAAATTGGGGTTATTACAGGGAGGAAGACAAAGTCAAGCTGTGTTGTTTCATTATACAGCTGTTACATGTATATAATTATGGAATGAACCTGGACTGTATACAAGCCACATTCATTCAACAATAAAAAAAGTAATGGGCCAGCTAATGCATATATAAAAAAAGCAAATAGTACAACTTTTCATTGCACTGACTATTTAATTTCATTAATTACAAAATTAATTTATAAAACTAATTTGGCCAATAATTTTAGACTTTTTACTTAATATCAATACTATATGTTATCAAAAAATGACTTAATATTAATATATATATATATATATATATATATATATATATATAATTAATTTAATTTAAAAAATACCGTGTCCCCGTACCCGTGTCCAAAATTCGGACGGTGTCCCCGTGTAATAAAATTTTTGGAAAATCGAATCCGACACTCGGATATGTGTCGTGTCCGACTCTCCGTACCCGAGTCTGAGTAACATAGCATACAGGTAATACCCTCATGACACATTTTACTGCTTCATCTTCTGTCACTATAGCTGATTTGTCCAGACACCTGATAATACATCACCAAGATTAATTAGACAATGATATGTGTATATTATATAGTTTAACTTAAATTTCATATCAGATTGTTTACTTGCCTAAATTGCTTAGTCTGCGGAAGCTTAGAACTGATAGACTTGGGATATACATAGTTGAAGAGAGAAAGAGACATCTGAGGTGGCAAATGTCTTTTCTTGGAAGCAACCACCATAAACCCAGACACACTTGTGATTGGGCTACCATCGGCCTTCACTTTGACATATATTTTTGATCCCGTGAAGAACAGTATACATGATATGAACATGAAAATGGTGGGAATTGCAAAATCAATGGACTAGCTGATACTTGTTTGCACATAGAAGACAAAGGTCAAAGATATCATTTGCGCAAATGTCAAAGTGATAAAGTACCAGTTGACAAAACTATTAATCCCCCTCTTCCCAGATTCAGCGTTGGGATTCAACTGGTCAGCTCCAAAGGCCATGTTGCAGGAGCAATGCCACCACCTCCGTTCAACATTACGGCAAAGCCACATTGCAGAACATACATTTGGAACAGGGTTGGTTACATTTACTAATATCTCAAAAATGCATTGAAAATAATTTACGTAATATTTTAAAACATGCCCGTGCCTCGCACGGGCTATAAAGCTAGTTAATTTTGAAAAGGAGAATACATAGCTTTATACAGCAAAACACTCGTGTTGTGTTTAAATGTGTTGCTTTGTGTTGTCCGGTTGCAAATAATGGTTTTAGTAAGGAATTTTAAGGCTTCGGAAGCCTTGGGCTTTTATGCATGTGCGGACCGGACTTCGGCTCCTAAAATATTAATTTGATGGTTATAATTTGATTTAATTACTGTTAATTGATTCTCAAATTAAATTTAATTAACACATTTTAAAATTAAATGAGAAAAGTAGTGCACACGAGTCTCTAACATTATATATATTCGCTATATACGCCCGTTTAGATTTTGTTAAAGTATGTTATATATAATCACTATATAGGGTCCGTTTAGATTATTTTAAAATAAGTAACTTATGAGTTAAACGATATAAGAGTAATATAAGTGATAAATAAATTATTTATTATAAGTTATTTAGGTGTTTGGATTAATTTACTTATAAGTTCGTTCAGGCATAAATTAGTGATGTGCTTGGTAATTATAATATACTAGATTATTACACGTGCTACGCATACGGTGTTTTAATAATTTAATTATATTATATAATAATAGTAAATTAAATGAATAAAATACACATATTTTTAAGATCAAATAATATAAGTATGGAATAAATAACATATATGCAATAAATTTTTAATTTTATATATTACAATAAATACATTTAAAAATCAATTTACTAAGATATTCTATTGAATTTATCAAATTTAAAAGTTTAATCAAATTTACATTCATGAGGTTACCATAAATATCATAATTATATTAATGATATTTTAAATTTGTATATGAACATTTCATAATTAAAAGTGGGTCAAATATTAATATGAATTCTATACAAACCTGAAAAATTGGATATCAAAAATGAAATTGATAATCCTTTGATCAAATTTAAAACAAAACTTTAATCCGAACCAAAATATGAATACCAAATCTGAGTAATGAGTTATCCAGCAATTTATAGTATATAGATGTATAGATTGATAAGTTAAAATATTTTTTGTACATGCAATAACTTTAATACATTAACATAAAATTAGAAAGACAAAATTTAAAAACAAAAATATTTGATTTTGTATGACGCTTTGTATTTGTACACGTATTTTAAAGTTCTTTGACCACGTATTTGAAATTTTTATTTTAAAAAATTTATTTTTATTTGTAATTTATAGAAGAAATTGTTTTAAAAAAATGGCAGCACTTATTATAATATCAGTGGCAAGGCAAAAACATAAAAAGATTATACCAAAAAAAACACAAGAACATTCAAAATAAAATAAAATACAGGTGCATTAATCACAAACTAGTTAAAGGGGGTTGTAAAGTGTAAAGCTGGAAAGTACCTCCGAGGCAAACTTTCAAATTACCAACATTTTTGATCTGGATAAGCTCTTTCGAAATGTTAGCCAAACGATTCGCAGTAAGTTGATTTAAGTCTGCACCAAATATGTCCATAATTTTTAAGGTTTAATCATAAATACTATAAACAAATGTGTTAGGTTTTAACATGGAAGCATATAATTATTTACGCACAAAACCCATATAATACGCACACGATTGATAGACATAGTTATAAATTGATTAATAACCTTTAAAAACGATCCAAGGATGATGAATAGAGAATCCTAGCAGCTGCTCCTCAAGTGAGGAGCACTCTACCAGTATCCACTAAGATCTTGATTCAACGGAGGGAGGAAGAGGCTTGAAAGAGAATTAGGGTTGCCTCATTTTTCTTTCTCGTAAAAAATAGGGTTGGAGCAAAATAGGGTTTATAATGATATATTTATGGGCAAATATTTCGGCTGATTTTTTTTATAAAATATTATAATTATCATCCCAACAATTAATTAATCTCATTAATCAATTAACTAATAATTAAAACTCTTTTAATTATTAATTCCTTTTCTAAACTCTTTAGAAAATAATTTTCTCAACTTAATTTAAATTTCACAAATTAAATTTTTAATTAATAATATTAAGAACTCATCTTAAGTAATTTATAATAAATTAAATTAAATTTAATTAATTATAGAAACTACTAATCAGTTATTTATTTCATAAATAAATAATTACTAACTATTATTAATTAATTCCTCCACCAATAAATCATTCTCTTTTATGGTGTGATCCTGTAGGTTCAATATAATAGCCGGTAGTAGAAATGAATAATAATAAAATTATTTTATTATCATTTATATGAATTCTTCTAATTCATTAAATACGATTAATAAATTAATCATATTTATTCTACATCGTGAGGGATACTTCTCAGCATATCGTGACTATCTGGATAATATGAATTCACTGGTTAGAATACCAAGAACCTATTTAGTGAACGATTAACGTACGATAAATTCCTTATACCCTACAATGTTCCGATTAAATACAAGGCATGGATTTCATGTCAAGCCTATCTAATTTAATCTTATGTTTTCCTCTTAACCATGTCTAGTTCTTATTATGCAAATTAAAAACTTCCTTCTAGTTTCATTCACTCTGGCTAGAGATTCCTGAACTAGTATAAGTGGAATAGCATAGGACATTCTCTTCTTTCACTAGAAGGGGCAGATCCTATGTTGATCATTCACTATATTTGTGTACGAATTTCTACACTCAGAAGAACCCTTGTTATTGTCCCTAAAGACTAAGAACTAAACTAAAGTATAGTTCAATGTACACAAGATGACAATGGGGATTTCGAGTCCGAGGACACTTGTACGACCATCACTATCTAAACAACTACTGACACGTGAGTGAACTCCATTAGTTGTTCCATTATTAGAGTCATGTTCAGTGAACTTATTCTATAATAAGCACCTACATACTAGCTATAGTGTCACCACACAAATGCCTATGAGAATAAACATCCTTCGGAATGAAGCAAGCATAGTATGTATCGATCTTTGCGGATTAACTAACTACCAATTAGTTATCCTATGACAAATAATTGTTTAATTTTTAGAGTTATCATCTTTCAAGTCTCATTATTATGATCTCATCATAATCCATAAAAGTTTTACTCTAAACTATGGATCATCTGATTTAAACACTTTAAATAGATAAAGCCCGTTATAAAATATATAACTATTTTATTAATTTAAGTAAAATTAAATAAGATTGAACAAAATGTCTCCCAACTCATCGTCCATGATTGGATTTAGGACACATATCTTTTAAGATGTCCTCTTCAAAATATTCAAACCCTCTCTCTGCTGGTGATAGTTTTCTTGATCGTTCAAACTCGTCAAAGGTGTTTTTCCCGTAACGTCTGTCTTCCTGTTTTATCCTGAGAGGCTATGGACTCGCACAAACAATTGTACAATAGTATTTTCAGTTTCTTATTTACATTATGTTACAATATATTCCATCATTTTGTATTGTTTACTGAAAAATAAAACAGGGACAAATTTTGTGATGAAGATCTGTGAGTTACCATCAAAAGATATGTGAGTTGCTACTAATTAAACTTATCACAAACACCTTCCTCCATTAAAAAAACCTCTTTATCACATCAACCGATCAATAAAGACCCTTCTTGTTAAGAAAACATTTTGCAGACTCAACAGACAAACTTATAAGTATGTGTTTAACACAATTTGTAACTCTTTTTTATTAATTACAAAAATTCAAATGTTAATTTGCACGCATATAGGTAATATGTTGCATGCATGTTAATCAATGTGTTTATCCAAAAGAAAATGTCAAAGAGAGATTGCAGCATGCACACCGAACTAAACAAGTTAGGCAATGCCGCAAAATTAGATTCATGATTCTTGTTTATAAGTGTCTAAATAGAAAGTTTGTAGGTTAAATTATAATATTTTTGAACTAAACGAAGAAATATGAGATTGATCGAGTTCCTAATTCGTAAAACGAAACTCAGTAAGTATGTCTTAGACAATAACATGAGATATGAGTGCAAGATAGGCATGGAAATGATATAGATGACTGATGAGACTGATAGACTCCTGTAGCTTCGAGTGTCAATTATCAACATTATTTCAGGAGGACCAGCTGTTGCAAGTACCTCCAGGTGCTCGAGGAAGTCTTATGTAAAAGAAGCTATGCAAGTTACCAAAAAATACTTTATGCTGTGGAGGATCCTAGTTAAAACAAAAGTTACATCTAAAAATTGCTTAATAAATAAATATATTAAATATAGTTGAGAATTTTAGAGTTGTATATGATCATGATATAATTTCCCGAAATATTTGTGCTCTAGCAAATTGTATCTGTGCGTGATATAATATGGTAAAAATCGTGCAATAAAGGATGTTCAGGTCTATATATGTATATAGAGAGAGAGTGACTATGGAGACCATTATTTCTTTGGAGACCATATATGTTTTGTAATCAAAATAGTACAAAACTTATTATTATGAGTGATACATTCTATAAATATCACTATTTCATTAGAAATATTGAAAATAATTTACGTTTTACAAGCAGAACATACATGTTCTGCAATATAAACATATGTTCTGCAAACCAAACATATTTTTATAGAACTACATGTTTTGTAATGTTATACTTGCTGAATATATAGAATGTTTAAGTTTTTCAATAAAATAATGATTCTTATAGAACATTATTCACAAATAATATATTTTGCAACATTTTTATACAAAATTTTACTTGCAGAACTTAAGTGATCTCCAATAAAAAACTGGTCTCCATAGAACTTAACTATATATATATATATATATATATATATATGTGTGTGTGTGTGTGTGTGTGTGTGTGTGTGCGCGAGCGCACGCGCGCGCGTACTAGCAAGTTTTGGTCGGCTCTGGGCTTAGCTCCGGTCTGGGAAGTCAGTTACTAAAACTATATACATTGTTATATATAAATAAGTATATTGTATAATATATAATATATTGATATTTGAATGAAGACTATTATTATTTTAGAATAATAATAATTAGACTCTTTGGTAAATATATAATATATTAAATATAAAGAAGAAGAGAGATACGTGAAAGATATCAATTTGGGTAAAAAGGGAAAAAAAATCCTAGAGCATCTCATCTATTTCTCTCTCCCACATATACATACATAGTAGATTTTTCAAGCGAATTGAGGTGTGGTCACTGTTGAGCTTTGTCGGTCTGTGAGGGATTGCTCTATTACTATTTTATTTTGGAAGTGAATTCGCAGCATCGCAACACAGTGTAGGTGGGGCGAATATAACTTAAAGAACGGTCGTGTCTTTTACAAGATTTTGGCGACTCAGCTGTTATTTGTTAAAGCTACAGTATAGCTAAGCTCTCTCTTCCTCGCTACTTTTGTTGTTACTGATTATTCGTATTATTTTCTTTCATGGTTGCGATTTGTTAATTGGTTTTGACTACCTTGTTCATAAATTATGATTATATTAAATATAATAGCCCATTGTTGCATGTGTGATTTTCCAACAGTGATTATACAAAATACGTCGGCATGTAAACGAATACATGATACCCAACCTTAATGTTAACATGTAGTTTCTATTCCAGATAAACCTATGAAGTAGGGGTGTATGGATAATTTGCTCAATCGCACCAACCGCTATCACCACTCGCAATCAAATCGCTTTTTACTGATTATCGCAAAATGCCGGTTGACTGTGAGTAGAATTTACATCAACCGCATATTCGTCGATTGGATGCGTATTTGATTTTAATTAATCGCAAAAAATTGAACCAGAACCGCAATATTATATATATAATATAAATAAATAATTAATATTATATACATTTACAAACACAAATTAATAAATCACATATGTAAATTATTGTATAAATACACACACACACACACATATATATATATATATAAACTATAAAACAAGGAGTTGAAACTATTAAAAGAACAAAAGTCCCAACCCAATAAGTACATCTCAAACACTTATTTTTTTAATCATATTTTTACCTCTTTCACTTTTGTCGCAAAAGAGTACGTTTAGATCAATTTGTGTTTTATTAATGTTTATGTTATTTCAAATTTATTTTTTTGTATCATATTTTATACAAATTTTAATAGGTGTTTGAATCGCAAAACGATCCGCACCAATCGCAAATTCCCGGTTTAAATTGTCGCGATCAATCACAACTGCATTTGCGACTGAGATTGAAGATTTCATAAAATCGTTATATGCGGTTCAGTGCGATTTTCATCTCTTAAGCGCACCAAACCTAATCGTGTGCACCCCTACTATGAAGACATCTACTGAGAAGTAAGGAATATGTGATTAGTTATAATGACATCCATTTTCTGATCATCATTGTATTTTCTTTCCAATTTGCCATAACTTTTAACCATATTGATGACATCCAGCCATAAGCCAAAATTTGAATTAAGGTAAGATAGGTAGCCGCATTAATTAAAATAATTTAGTTTCAAAGGTTACCTATCAACATCCCAACATTTTCGACCAAGTTCTTCACATCAGCAAAAACTCTCAATTCAAATTGTATAGGGGAATGATGGCAAAGTCCACCACTTTTTAAATCTTGGTTTTGTAGAAAAAGTTGATCGAATAATCTGCATTAATTGTTTTGTACTACTTAGGGCCTAGTACACCCGTAAAGTTTGAGATGGTGTGAACCTCTTCCTCCTTGAGCATTGGGAGGTATATTTGCTTTTGGTTATCTTGAATAACTACCATCATGTGATTATCCTGTAAAGTTGAGATGAGATCAGTAATATTTTGAGAATTTTGTAGAAATTTTTAAAAAGTGGCATGGAATTAGCAAGATGTAAATTTTAGTAAAGGTTGTAAATAATTTTGAGTATGTAGGATTTTGGTAAAATAAACCTTTTTATCAAGCATGATCACATTTGTATATAGCAGTGCTCTATCACGCTTATTAATTCCTTCCCATATTCTAGTTACTTTAACCAGAATTGTATATCGGTCGGAGTTCAGTCACAACATAGCAAGAGTGGTATTTGAGGTTTCCATTCTTGAAAGAGTGCAGATAGGAGTTTGGTAACTTTAAAGAGGGCGGTCGATGAAGCTTGTGGCTTCTTAACTGGCGGGTTTAGAGTTTAGACGTCCACTAGTCCGCTCTTAAATGGATGAGTTGTTGGGCTAATTATTTGTAATAACTTCGTTCAATTGATTACTGCTCAAATTGAGGCCTAGTGGGTCACGTTTACGTAATATATTCCCTAACTGTAGTGTTATGAGTGCTTTACGTTCCATCCTTAATTTTCACATTTCATGTGCTTAGAGTGTAGATAATATCACAGTTGTTATTGTTATTTCATATTTAGTACCATTTTTTTTTAATATACATTATCAAAAACATTGAACATTTAAGCAAGTGTTGCGCTGAATATGGAGGACCTCAAAGAAACTAAATTATTTTTTCTTTTAATTAAGGGTAATATTCTTTTAAATTTCGGTTGCTTTTCTGGTTCAACAGTGCTCATATCACAATTGAATTAATCATATGCATACAGCTATAATTACATTTTAAATTTAAATTTAGGTAAGAAAAAAATGTTTTGTATTTTTTAAAAAAAATTGACTGTATTAGTATTATCTTACTGCACGGGATATTTTTTCAAAATAAACTACTATAAAATTTCTTTAAAGTGACTAAATTTTAACAAATTTTTAGACTTACACGTGGAAGACAAAGTAATTACTAGTGGGAGAACTAAAATTTTGCTATGACTCCTCATTTAGACGTTTGGTGTCAGTAAACCAGTAAAAAGTCATATTAAGACCTAGCTAGACCAAGGGTTGTAACTGATGCTGATATGAAAGAAGAGTTGGAAGATAATTAGACATATATGTATATAAAGGGAGGGCCTATCGAATTGTGTTCGCTGTAGTTGGAAAAACCTTACACCTTTCTTGCACGAAAATATGGCTTGGAAATAATAATATTCAAACATTTCCCATATATATTGTTGGCTTGTTAAATGGAGCTTCTTTTGGTAGAAAGGGTTGTTTTATTTTTTTTAGCTTGCGTAAGGACACATCGATCACCTGTGATTCTCTCCCTCCTCGAGGGTCTTCCTCTTCGCTCCATGTACAAGTTCTTTAATACATTCGGCGATACTGACAAGGCATGTTTTGAACAATTTTTTCATATTATTGTTAATTTGGGGGTTGTTGATGCCATATTGTATAGGTGGTGTCGCGAGGTTCTACGTGGATTAGGAAATATTGATGATCATTTCACAGCGTTAGATGCCCTTGTTTGTAATGGACATTTCACGTTAATGGTTGCCAATTTTATTATCTGTAACCTTTACAAGCAAGAGTCCAGCACCCATGCCTTATATGCGTTAGTTGTTATCCAATAGCATCCAGAGTATAATAATGTAATATCCCGACCTTTATTCATCTCGGAAGCATCTTTTCATCTACAAGGTGTCCTGACGTTAGGAATGAATCTTTTACTTGAAGTCATCTACCTCATTAATTCAATTGATAATAAGATGTTATTTCCGAATCAGTGTATGGGGGCGCAGGACTGTTTGTTCTATACCATTGATCTCATGTTCAACGTGTTTTTAAGGGGAGGGTGCAACATGTGACCCCGTGGTGGGTGGAAAATGCAGTGTTTTCATTACCGGAATTGTATAAAGAGATTAATCCAGTAATCTATATGTGTATAATTAAATAATAGTTTGTGGTTGCATATCATTTAAATCTATGCATGTTCTGTAATGTTTCTATCAGTGTTTCAGGTTGTGTCAAAGTGTGTAACACGTTATTCGAATGAGAATGATATATAAATTTTATTAAATATGTCATGTGTTGGCATGATCTATTTATGACTGTTTCATAATTTTAATTATAATTGTAGATATCATACTTTTAAAGTTATCCACATATGTCTTGACAAAAAAAAGAAGAAGTTATCCACATATGTATGTAATAAAAACATAAAAAATATAAAACCTATAAGGATGGATAATCCATCTTGTCAACTTTGAGTTATGTTAGGCATATGACATGTCTATACCATCATAACAAGCCTACTCAAGTGACAATGTCACTTTAAATGGCCAAATGGATTCTACCATTCTCAAGATTATCCTGAACTTTCTCTTCATATTTGACTTTGATTTTGACTTCTGATTCCAGCTCAGAATCAGTAGTTGCATCTTTCTTTTCGTCATCCTCATCATTTAGTTGCTGCTTGATGATTAATGAATCTTCATTAATCATCACTTCAGCCTTTTTGAAAATAGGCTTTTCAACTCTTTGCAAAATCACAGGAACTTCTTTGTTAATAGAAATTCCTTTGATTTTTGTAACATGCACCTTTCCTTTTCTTAAGCTTAGAGTAATCAAAACCAATGCCAAGCTTCTCATTAATGGTTCTACCAGAGCAAGCATTTACAGTTTCAGTAGAATTCTTATAAGCCTTAATCTTAAGATGATTTTCATCAACATGTTCTCTATGAGCCTTTTTTATCTGTTTAGCACATAAGAGCTTATTTTTTTTTAAAGATATTCTACCTCTTATTTCACATTTTCAAACTGCACTAGGTTCAAACTTAGTTCCTCATTTCTCTTAGTTAACTCCACATTCTTAGCATTCAACTTAGCATTATCTTCATTTGTTGTAGTTAGACTAGTATAAATATTAAACATCTCAATACTCAATTTCTCAACAGTGAGCTTGTATTCGGAGGGAGACATATTTATAGAGGTAAGAATTGGTACCTGACTGGATGAATCACTTGCTTCCTCTGATCTTGCCATCAGAGCATAGTTTTTATATTCACCATCTTCCTCATCATCGTTATCATCCCAGCACTTCCCTTCTGCAATGTAAGCTTTTTCTTGATTCTTCTTGAGTAGAGCTTCATATTTAGCTTCCAGTTCTAGATAGGCCTTGTCCTTCTTGACCTGTTTTGGTCTTTAGCATTCAATGGAAAAATGATCAAGTTCATCACAATTGAATCATTTAATCTTTGACCTATCTACACTTCCAGTCTTGTAACTAGCTTTCTTCTCAAATCTCGACCCCTTTTCCTTGTATCCACTTCCACAAGCTACTGTTCTGCCTCTTGCCGTGAAGGGTTGACTCTTGATGAATCTTAGATTTGAAAATTTCTTGGCCATGAAGGTCATAGACTTTTTTTCCAACTTCTCAAGCTCCTCCATAGTATAGAATTCTTCTTCATCCTTCTTTTCATCTTCACAATCCTCATGATATCATTGACATCTTCAATCTTAGCCTTACTGGAAGACTGAGATTTCACTCTAGTGGAGTTTCCAACCAGGGCAGCACAAGCAATATTAGCCATGATGCATTACTTGGCTTGTATTGATCTCTGTTTGAACAACTATAGTTCATAGGTTTTTAACACCCCATACAACACATCATAGTTTATCTTAGACAAATCTCTTTCTCTTAGTGAAGATATCCTAGATTCCAAATGATCTGGAAGAGTCAGCAAAAACTTCATGTTCAACTCCTTGGTCTCATAACTCTTCCCATTGATTTTGAGATCATTTATCAATTTGTTGAATCTCTCAAAGACATCAGTGATGCGTTCATTAGGCTTTGCCATGAAAGCTTCATACTGAGAAATAATTATTTGTCTCTTGTTTCCTCTGACCTTCTCAGTTCCTTCACACAGAACTTCTATGTGATCCTACATTTGTTTAGCACTATCATAATGAGCAATAGTGCCAAACATGTGCAGATCCATAGATTCACAAATGTTGAGTTGCAGCACCCATTCAAACCTATTTTCTCTTTTTTAGTTTTAGTGTAGCTTGCTGGATCTTTGGCCACCCATCTTCCTGGTATAACTGTTGTTCCTTCAGTGGTCTCAGGAACCTCCACTTGAGAGACAAATGGACCATACTTCAGAATATCCAAATAAAAAGGGTTTGAGGCTTTGATGAACAGCATCATCTTTTCTTCCACAAGTTATAATAATCTTTATCAAATTTAGGGATCTTTATACTGCTCAGCTTTTGAGAACTCATGTTGATCTTTCACGGTATATTCGTCTACAGCCTACTCTGATAACACTTGTTAGGAAACAAGGTTCTCAAACAACTAAGCAGAGAGGGGGTGAATGACTAGTTATAAACTTTTCCACGATTTGATAGCTAAACAACAATATCTAGTGATAAGTAATAAGAACAACACTAGATATTTGGTCAATTTACGTTATATTAATAAAGCAAATTGCTACTACAGCTCCAAGAAAAATCAATGATGATTTTTTTGGTTCCTCTTAAGAAAGAATTCTCAAGTTTGCTTACGTAGAAGAAAAAGATAAAACACTTAGTACAAAATATCTCTCTATCTTCTGCTCACTAAGATGAGATGTGCACTGAATATGTATTACGTTTTACAATTTGTGCACACACAATTTCAGTGAGCTATCCTTGCCAATACTGCGAAGGCACGTTACCCATTTTGCATGGGACCCTTGTCATACTATTAGCACCTCTCTGTATTCTTAGCAGTTAGCAGTGTGTCTCCTTTTCTTTCTCTCCAAGTTTTGCTGTAGATTTGACATCTGTCCATGGACCACCTCCATGTACTAGCTGTTGCAGTGATTGTTCCCGTTGATCACATAATTATACCTTCATTTGTCTTGTAGTAGAATTGCTCAGTTGAATATATCGTGAACTTGGATTTTTTCTTGAATTCACTATACGATATCGCAATGTAGTCAGATTTTAGACTTTACGACATCTGGACTTCACGACATAGTCTAAGCTGACTTTGCGATATAATGGACATCACGACATCTTCAACTTTGCGGTATAGGTTTGCACCACTTCACTATGTAGCTCTTCTAGACTTCACTATATTTGACTTGGAGTACTTTCGACAACTTTATTCAATTGATCTTCAATCTGCTGCCTGAGCAATCTTCGATTGCACTTCTTTCAAAAAGATTTATTTCTGACTAGTATTTACAGAAGGTTGCATTAAAACTCCTACGCTCATTATAATCATTGAGCAATTTAGAAGTGATTACATAATAGAAGCAACAAGACAAGTATAGTGAAAACCTATCACTAATCCGAATGGCCATGTAAAATGACATTATCACTTGAGTAGGCTTGTTATGATGGTATAGACATGTCATGTGTCTAACATAAAATGCTTAATGGCTTGTGTTCGAGATTCTTCTTGACCTTTTCATATTGAGATTTGGTACTTGAATTTTGAAGGACTAAATTCACTATCAAATAAGTATATGGAGAATGTTTTACCTCATATTTTATCAAGCAAATCAATTTTGTGAAGTATGTCTCTTTAGGAAGCAATCAAAATGAGTATTCTAAACGAGTCTATGACAAAACCAATAAGAAACTACACCTTATTCACTTATATGTAAGTGGGCCTTTTAAACTTCCATCTTTCAACAAGAATTGTTATTTCTTAATAGTTATTGTTGATTTTAGCCGCAAGATATGGGTGCACATTTCAAAGAATCTCAAGTCTTTGATTGCTTGAAAACATTCAACGATCAAGTTATAATAAAGAGTGGCTATTAAATAAAAGACGGTTGTTCCGATGGAGGAGGTGAATATAATTCAAAGGAGTTTATAGATTTTGAAAATTTTATAAAATAAGACAACCCACAACAATTACCAGATCACCTTGACAAAATAGAGTTGTGTAGAGAAAAAATGAAAGCTTTCTTAAAATGGCTATAGGCACATGTCAATAATGAAAGCTATAATGCAAGATTAAAAGGAGCACAAGCTTAACCCCTCATATCAAAGAAAGGATATTGATTACCTGTAATCTTGTATATGATGAATGAAGTTCATACAATTGAATCAATACACATGAAAATTTATTTCTTTACATTTGTCAATTAAGAATATCTTCTCTCTGATCACCAGTACGAACAAATGGCTAAGCAACAAGATTCAAAAAAGTTGTTGAAGATGCAAAATTGAGGAAAGAATGGACGAGAAAATTGGATCTACCAAGAAGAATGGCATATGGTAGATAACAACACTTACAGAAGGACAAAAGGACATTGATGTGATGCACTAATATATTTATGGACCAAAATAATGAAAACTAAATTTGTCAAGTATGTTTAAATCAATGAGAAAATTAAAATTGTTACTCTATTCCGGCCTACACCAAAACTAAAGTGTCTGCCACATTCAAGAAAACCAAAGAACCGGCTACATTATCAATTTCCAAAGCCAGCCGTTTGTTATGAACCAAAACTAGCAATCATTTCATAATGTACAACACAAATCCCTAAGATCCCAAACCCATTCAAATGTACATTTAAGAATAAAAGAAAAAAAAGTCATTTAATTACATATGCTCTCAGATATAATTGACAGTCTCAAAGAGCACCTCATCTAGTTGGTTTCTGTTGGGAGTTGTCTCATATGGTTTAGGTAAATGGAAGATTGCTAGTTATTAAACAGCTAGTTAACTCCATTAATATGAGACATTTTAGGAGTTACCCAAAAATAAAATATGTGTGGACTCGGCCCACAACGCATAATATCATATTAATGTGGAGTTAAAGGTCTGCTTAGCAAGCCCAACAAGTGGTATCAGAATGATGTCCATAACAGTGCATAACAATCTCAAAAGGGTTTCCAGAATGGGTATAAGAAGAGACATGTAGTCTACCCCGAGATGGGCTTAAGGTTGAGGCAGATGGGCCTTTTAGTATAGATTAGGGGAGTCAGAGTTAGGTGGACTTCTAGTATTGATCGAGGGGGAGCTAGATCAGACATGACTTCATTAGTATAAGGCGTTTTAGGATTATATATCTAATAACAAATTCTTGCAGGTTCGGCTCAAAGCGGACGATCATACTAATGTTGAGTTAATGCTAGCTTAGCAAGCCCAACAACTGACTTCTTACTTTTTTTGTCCCTTAGAAGTGTAACATACAAACCAAAATCAACATTCTTTATATTCCATGGAAAAATTAGGACAAACATATCTTATTATTTTTGAATGTATGCAAAATATAATTTTATATCTTAGAATTTTTTTTCCCGTTCCTGGTCGTATCAAGACACCAACATGATTTTATTTTGTATATATTATCAAGTGTCTGAGATAGAGTGGTTAAAGTTGATATGACCAAATATTAAGGAATGTAATGTATGCCGTATTAACTTATTCAAGAATATTAATATTATAATATGCGCATGTATAAGTACATAATGTTAAACATGACTGGTATCCTGATTAATCCTCACTTGACCTATTAATTGCTTGAAGTTGGCGGTACCGAATGAGACCTACTAGATAAGTTTTAAATTACTGTTGATAGCATCCTATAAAGGTAGAAGGTTCAAGAAAGTTGATGTTCAATAGATGGTTAAAGTAGAAGTATGTTAAATAATGTTAAATAGAAGAGATATGGGTGGTGTGCTATTGAGTAATGCTAAAATAATTGAAGTGATGACCAATTTTATCAAAAAATCAATGAAAACTTGTCCTTCAATTTTTAAAATTTTTCAACATGCATGTGGATTGTCAATTTATCTTGATGACAATTCAAAAAAATCAATTATATATTATTGGCATATGGCAACCATGTTATTGCCTATCTATTTAATAATCTATGTTTCTTGAGCTTCTATCTACTTGCTTCCGGCTCATTAGAGACCGGTTATTACAACTTTGACTAGACTGTCTTACATCCACCATCGAGTATAAAAAAAAGGAAATGGTCACGTTGTCTTATATAAGACGAATTGGTATCACTGTTTTAGCTAATGAGTTTCCCAATCCACTAGCATAGACCCAGATTATATGGGAAACCAATTATAAAAGATACAATATTTTTGGTGTTAAGTCTTGATAAATTATGGGTATATCCTGATTATACCTTATTTGATGTATCATAATTTCTTGAAACTGCAAGCGAAATGCCACATCAGTGAGTAAAGAGGGCCATATTCTCGCTTTTGGGAATTTTGAACAATAATGTATAAAATTAGGTGTTATTCTACAATATCTAACAGTGAGAATTACAGAAGGGGGGTTGAATGTAATTCTTGAACTTTTTCAAGTTCTTTCAGTTAAAAAGACTAGGTGTTTGTGTGAATATCAAATGTGTTTGAATTGCCAAGGCAGATGAAGCAAGATATATATTCAAAGCACAAATTAAAATAACACAAGGCTTTAAAAACTTTCTGGTGGATTGTTGTTCCACCAGAGATGTATATTTATAAAGAAATCTGTAATACAATATGAGATTGCACACAGCTGCTTCCTAGTACAAACTAGAATGATTCACTCTCAAAAATATTTCTATCTCGCTCAACTGAATCACTCTAATTTACTAGCTGCTACTTGGTTTATATACTACCAAGTTTACATGTAAAGATAAAATATTATTTCTCTAACACTAGTCTTCACATGC
>PHNY01217010.1:7582-18650 GCA_003724115.2 Anethum foeniculum
CTAAAGTCATCCAAGTGTGGAACACCAATGTCTTCGAAACATATGCCCTCGCCGCCTTGGTCATCATAGAACAGGCCCTTGCAAAACTCATCCATGTTTTCATTGTTATCAACACCACCACCACCTAGCGCGACCAAATTTCCGGGAAGTGAACTTGTACTTTCCTGGCAAACATTAGTACAGATCACCGACACATTTTCTGATGTCGAACTATTTCTTTGTTTTTTATTTTGGGGTTTACAGGCTCGTTGATCAGGAAACTTATATTGGGATTTCTTACGAGGATCAAACGTAATTTGGCAGAGAACAAGATCATCGGAAGACAAATTGTCATTAACACCCCACAACGTATACTCGTGCATTTTGAAATAAACGGTGTTATGAATATCAAATCCATCCTCGAATTCTTGAATCTCAAAAATCATCATTCTCTTCCCTCCAATGACATCACCAGCCCCATCAATTATCGGAAGACGCGGTGATCTTTGCATCCACGTTCCGCAACCAGCCATTTTACTCGTATTTTTTCTGGTTCTTCTAGTAGTGGTATTGGAATCGGCAGCCGCTATATTGGATAATGAAGTAAACACGTAAACAACCTTCTCGGGATTTGTATTGGAATCAAACCAAGAATTAGGATTGTTGATATCAAACAACAGCCATGGAGTGGATTGGGGACCGTAAACCGGAACATCCTCATTCATGACGTCACGTGGGAGTTTTTGTCCTAAAATTCTAGGTTTCAGATAGTAGTTAATAAGCTCATCGTCCCTCGGCATGAAACGGAATCCCGGAGGGAGATTAATCATGCCTTCCTTGGCCATTGTAATCAAACAAACGGTAATGCTTACTCGCCAATAATCTCAAACGGAAATACGGAAATTGAATTAAGGAATAAAGAAACAATTAACAATTAACACTGTCAACAGTAAACAATTAACACTCAATTAAGCAGTGAGAGAACGAGAATTAAGCAGGTACCTATGCGTGTGTGTGTGTGTGTATATATATATATATATATATATATATATATATGGAATTCAATTCCTGCTCTCCAAGCAATTATTCCTTCCTCCCCAAGTATGACTGTTACTCTCTCCGCCGGCCGACTGTTATCTCTGCTACCTCTGTGTGTCTATGTGTGTAAGAAATAAGCTAATTACTTGTTTATGATATTTTATTATAAAATATTGCTAAATATATCATAGATTCAAGAATAATCAACGTACTACTCAATCTTTTTGATAATTTTGTACTTTCGATAAAAATATAATAAGTATGATGTGATAACTAAAATTTAGTATTTATATTTTGAATATAAAAATATGTATTTATAAATATGAAGTATCGATGTCGACCATTACTTCCCTCTCCGTGGTGACCATTACTTCTGTGTTCTGCGTGTGTTTTGTCTTATTTCCTCTTGTCTGCGTGTGAAATAAAATATTCATTCACTTATTTACCCTATTTTATTCTTTTATTGCAGATACAGATACGCATATAGACATATTCATATACGATAATATCCGAATCCGAATAAATATATATTATAAATATTATATATAATTTAAAATATTATTCTATTAAATTTATATTGTGTGTCTGTATATAAATATATATAGATATATATAGTCATTAAATAATATATTCATACAAATTTTATATAATTGTGAAAATATTATAGACATATATAAAAATATCATTTGTACAGTTACTTCTGCATGCATGTGCCTGTGTCTTTAAAAAATAAAAGTAAGTTTCCTCTTATTGTAATCTTTTATTCTTTGAATATTATATATATATATATATATATATATATATATATATATATATATATATATTTAGTAATATATATTTTTTTAGAAATTATTTTTTGATAAAATATATTTTTAAATACAAAACGGATATTATCTATATCTGAATTCGAGAGTTGCAGATACGGATACAGATATAGACCTATTCATATCCAATAATATCCGAATCCGAATAAATATATATTATAAATATTATATATAATTTAAAATTTTATTCTATTAAATTTATAGTGTGTGTCTGTATATAAACACACATATATATAGTCATTAAATAATATATTCATACAAATTTTATAGAATTGTAAAAATATTATAGACATATATAAAAATATTTTTATAATTTGTACCGTTACCTCTGTGTGCGTATGTATGTGTCTTTAAGAAATAAAAGTAAGTATCCTCTTATTGTAATCTTTTATTCTTTTAGTAATATTTTATAAAATATTTTTAGGAATATTATTTGAGTTTAATATTTTCAAGATAACAAAGTTAGACTGTAACAAACAAAAATCTCAAACGGTCGCCCACGATTATTGGATTCACAAATTCAATTAGAATTGACTTGTGTGTATTATCAGTGTATGTATTGTTGGGAAGAAGGCGGTGAACCAGTGGGAATCGATACTGGTTTTTTATGGGCTTGAATGAATATTTAAATAATATTAAATTTAGTTTTTCTAATTATATGAATAATAATTACAGTACGTGAATTGTATCTATTTTTATTTACGAATTTATGTACAGGAAAAATATAATATTATATATTTTATTTAGTTAATTAATGAGAAATAAAATTTAAGTTGTTATATATACTAGCGTTTTACCCGTGCGACACACCGAACTAGAGACCCACAATTATAGGTAACTAGGACAATAAGCCGCGTTTCGCGGAGGCAATATAGTAATATTTTTAAAAAAATATTAAATACAGCGATACAACAACCATAAAATATTAAAAATTGTTAAATTGGGTCCCACTTTTGAATTTTAAAAAATTAATTAAAATTTTTAATATTTTTAAAACTAATGAAAACATATTTTTGAGTTGTGATTTATTATTAAAAACGTAACGTCAAGTGTTGTTTATGGGTCGACGGGTCTCAAAAAGTGACTCTAAGTAATGCATTTAATAAAAAAAAACGTAAATAACCAAAATGACACACAAAGTTGCGTTTTGTTTTGTTATTTCTAATAACGCTACTTTATGTAGTGTTTTAAAGTGCCGTTTAGGGCCAAAATTTCATATTGTGCTATTTGGGGCCTTTTTGCTTGAAAATGTGTCATTTGTGACCTTTTGTCAATATAATTTAAATTTAAATACAGTATTTGTTTATTAAAAAAGGGCAGGTCCGAAATGCAAACAAATCGGACCCTTACATTTCTAAACCCTGCCCGAGCCTGATTGCTAAAACCTCTGACACTTTGAACCACCACACAACACTGTTAAAATTAAACCCTATTTTAAGGCAGTGAAATCTCCCTACTTTCTAGACCTTTCTACTGTCTATATATATATAATCTATACATACACGCTAATGAATGTCGGTTTCTCGTTTATTTTCATCTCTCAAATTCGGAACCTTCATACCTTCTCCTGTATTTTTCCATCAGGTACATTACATAAATACATGTATTAATTAGCTAAAATTACATATAAATTGATGTTCATGGGATTAAATCGATGATTGTGCGTGTGTTTGTTGTTTGATTTTGTTGATCATTTTGTTAAAATTAAAGTTTGTGTGGATATTTGATTTTGTGTTCGTTTTGTCGATTTTATGATGTTTTGAATGAGTATTTAGGTTTTGAGCTTTGATATAGCTACTGAGTACTGAGTATGTAACTATCGAGTGTAGTGCAAGGAATTGAATCACGGTTAAGTATCGTAAACGGTTGACATTAAGGAGAAATTATGTGACAATATAGTTAAACTAGAAAATAGAGTAAGAGAGTTGAGTTACAAACGTAATAAGCTGTAATTTTCGTTTGTCACTGGTGAGAATAACAGCCTAAGTTTTGCATTAAATGAACTACTTGAGATATTTTTGTTATGTATCCCTACGGTAAGATATAATTATTTTATTTTAACTTATTAGTCAGAGTGGAAGTGAAGCTAAACAGTCTCTCAAGATTATTGCATTTCTTATAAGGAATAACTGTTAATCACTCATTTCGGAGAAAACATCTCCGAAATAAGAGAGTTGAGTTACTAACGTAATAAGCTATAATATTCGTTTGTCACTGGTGAGAATAACAGCCTAAGTTTTGTGTTAAATGAACTACTTGAGCTATTTTTGTTATGTATCCCTACAGTAAGATATAATTGTTTTATTTTAACTTATTAGTCAGAGTGTAAGTGAAGCTAAACAGTCTCTCGAGATTATTGCATTTCTTGTAAGGAATAACTGTTAATCACTCATTTCGGAGAAAACACTCCCCTCTAATTTTCTCCAAGTGGTATGCCGTACGTAGGTTTTGCAGCTCTGGACTAGTATAAGGCCTATAAAATATTACATATAATCATCAGTTATGATGATTTTAATTTTTTACCATATGATGCTTGTGTGTTTTGCAACTTGTACCAGTGTTCTATGTATAAAAAGCTTTTGTTCACGTTTTTAATATTTTCTAGAAGAATTGCTCAATGTTATATATATTTTTTCCCATAAGAGAAAAGCTGTTCACATGGAGCAAAGGTGGAGAAAGGAGCCACAAGCTACAAAGAGTTCATCGACAGCAGCAACTGAAGATGTCAGTAACAGACTTCGTGATCTGAGTGTTGCTGAAAACAGTGGGCAGTCGCATGCTTTAGTTTCATCTGTTCAGTTTGGGACTGTTGGTACATTAAACCATGTCCCTGCACAGGGTGTAAAGACCATTTGGAAACCAAAATCGTATGGAACAGTAAGTGGAGCCACTTCTATAGAAATTGAAAAACCAATAGCTGATCAAACTACAATTGCAAAAGATGGAGGTGGATCTAAAACAGAATCAGCTGAGAAAAGCGATACTGCTGCGAGTAAGTTGTTTAATGGCAAGTTGTTGGAGGATTTTATTGTGGACAAGTCTACATACTCGCGTGCCCAAATCAGAGCGACCTTTTATCCCAAATTTGAAAATGAAAAGTCTGATCAAGAGGTAATGTTTCTAACTCTTGTGTTCTGTTACGTCTTTTCAAATTCAAAGTTAAGTTAAATACTTTACATTGTTTAACTTCTGTTCTTAGAGCATCTCCAATAGACTCTTAGCTCCCTCTTCATAAATATTATAAAAAAATAGCTTCTAGTAAGATAATGTAGGTTCATCTCCAACAATAATCTTTAAAATCCCTCCTTTTCTATTATTTTAGAATTAAAAGTATATTGAAGTTGCAAAAGAACAAATGGAGAGGAGATAGAAAGAAAGTGGAGAGATTATTTTAGTATAAAATGTAAGTTAAGAGCTAGTTGTGGCTCTTAAAAATAAAGAAGGAAGTGGGGCTCTTAGTGATTTGAGGAGCCACTAAGAGCCTATTGGAGTTGCATTTTTACTCCACTCCTTTATATTTTGAGTTAAGAGCTCAAATAAAGAGCCTATTGAAACTTCTCTTTTTCTTTTTTTTACCTTAATAAGTTATTGGAATGATTATCACATTGATTAACTTTCCTCTTTGACTGTGTTTTTTCAGGTCAGAACGAGGATGATTGAACTGGTCTCCAAAGGGCTGGGTACTTTGGAAGTATGGGGCTGAGAGGATCTACTTTCTTATGATAGATACAAAACTCATTATTTATCTAATCTAGTATACAGCTGTCCTCAATTTTTTATTATTTTATTGATTATTTATGCTGAAAATCTCAGGTTTCCCTGAAACATTCTGGATCTCTTTTTATGTATGCTGGTCACGAAGGTGGTGCATATGCCAAAAACAGTTATGGCAATGTGTATGTTCTTCTTTTTCTTGTTATTTTTAATATAATTTGTAATTTAGTTCACTTCAGTGTATAACAATCTAGTTATACTTTACTCAGATTATTTGCATTACCATAATCATTAAATTTATCAATGTATGGGTTCCCTGCTACCAATTAGGTTGTGTGTAAATGTTGTGGTTAATTGGGATAACGACCAAGTAAATTTCATTTGTAGTAGTCATGTAGCTGGTGAAAGTAGTGAACATGCTTGTAATATGACTGGGCTCTTTTAATGTATGATTAAGTCTATCAAATATGTCTCGAGTAACACATGACATCAATACATAGGATGGTATATACCATACATGACACCATGTGTATTCAGGGCACTATTTTTTAGACTTACAAATATTACAGGTCTGAATATTTTGTCATATTTGATTAAAATGTATGTTTAATGTTACTTATGGTATTCTATTATTTACTCTGTGCTTGGGTTGACCTTTATTGGATGTATTGTATTAATAGCTTACAAAATAATTGGACATAAGATGCGAAATATTTTAGCCATCTTTGACCATTTGGGTTAAGCAGATGGATAGACGTGTATACTTTAAAGTTATGGTTACTCGGATTACTTTGCAGCATGTTGATTCTTTACTTTTAAACTGTAGTTACACTGCTGTTGGCCTTTTTGTTCTTGGGCGGACATTTGAAGAGGCGTGGGGCAGCCATGCAAGCAAAAAACAATCAGAATTCAATGATTACCTTGAGGTAGTTTCCTTGTAGATGAATTCCACTTTAATCTATATAGAACAAAGTACCTCTTTAATTATATTTTATCGTTACACTTTAACTCATGCTTGTAAATCTACTTCAGGATTCAATGCTACTTCATTTTGTAATTATGTGGATAGTGGTGGGAGAGTGTATTTATCTAAGCAAAAAAACTCATTTATAGGTTGATGATAGAATTTCTGTATATGAAAACTGGTGGGCAATATCACATAGGCTTTGCCATAAAAAACTATGCAACTTTACAATTACTCTCCTGACTCTTGTTACTTAAAATAGGGGATTAAACCATTTATACAGTTATCTTATAGATAAAAAATTGAACTTGTTCTTACAGTCAAAGAATGGAGCTCTGGTCTTACTTACAGCTTGATCCATGTGTTTTTTGTAAATGGATCTCTGTTAATATTTAGCTTGGAACTTGGCTGACAACCTATTTGTCATGGTGTACAAAGACATCTAAATGTATCGAATTGGCCACAAAAGATTATTCTAGATGTTTAATGAACTTTACTGTCTAAAGCTTGCTTTGTGGAGGTGGGTTGGAAGCATTTCTAAATTATGCATGCAACATTATAGGTGAAAGCTACAGCAAAATAATATTATTTTTAATATTATGTACTATGTAGACAGAGCAGGAGTGAATATGTTTATATGAGAAGGTAACACCAAAACATAATCCATGGTTAAGCAACTGCATTGTCCTCAAAATGCACACAGTAATAACCAATAAATAAGCTTTTCTCCAAGTAGTGGAAATACATTATATTTGTTGTACGACAGACCCCTTAGCATTTCTTTGGTAATTAAAAAATATCAAACTATAAATTCTGTAACTAACTAATTGAATAAATCAATTATGGATATCCAGAATACCCATTTATTTTTTAATCGATGAAGTGCATTAAATTTGTCCTTACTAAATAGTTCTGTTTAAAAAACACACTGGAACCATAATGTGTGGAAATTTAATTGAATCTTATCATGGCGCAACTCAAAAAATATTAGGAAACTAATTAATAAGGCGTCTGTCATTGACCAAGTCAAGTAATAAGCCTAACTAGTTTGGGTTTACAAAACAGTTCTGCTTTGCAGTGCAGTTGTACCAAGCCCAGCGTATGGTTGAATATCTTTAATTGTCTTTTGGCTTCTAAGTTGCTTTATATGTGGGAATGAAGAATCCTTTTAATTTTTGGCATTTCATTGTATGTTCAGGATACATGTGTGTCTGCCTTTTTAGAGTTTTCCATAGTACTTGAATTCGCTACTAACTGATTATTTGATGTGTTTGGTCATTGGTCACAATAGTCTTAGGTATTGCAAGTGTGACCATTCAGTTGGTGCACATTTTCAATACACCTTTAATTATTTAAGGTCTAAGTTGTTGATATTTGGATGAATGTCTTTTTGACTCTTTGGTATGTATTGGCTCGATGTCGAGCATGTCTAATTGTATGTATACATGTTCTCTCTGCCCCCTCCTATTTCATTCGGATTTGTAATTGAAAATAGTATCGCTTTTGGAATTTCAGAAGAATCGCATGTGCATATCTATGGAATTGGTGACTGCTGTTTTAGGAGATCATGGACAACGTCCTCTTGAAGATTACGGTAAGATTGCGGGGGGCAGGATTAGTAAACTTTATTGTAATTTAATGAAATAGTGATATTAGAATATGAGATGTTTAAATATTATTATGCTTAACATGCTGTTTCTTTATTTTGTTGAGTAAAATGTAAACCAGAAGTATTGTACTTGTTCAAATTGTTTACAAGGAGTTTGATATATATTAAAAGACAACTGAAGTCTTCAATCCAGTGCAAATTGTATACTTCCGTTATATAACTCCAACTTCGTGTGGGTAATTTTATCTGTTCCATCAAAGAAAATTAATTTTAAGGCTAAATTTTAATTTCTACAAACAATAGTTCAGTGCAAAAAGATGTAAAAATAAAATGTAATATAAAGTTGAGCACGGTAGTGTGAGTATATAGTGTTAAAAGACTGAATGACCCCCTCTATTTCATCAATTTCGTGAATGGTTTTAGAAATATTTTACAGAAGTATGCAGGGGATTGAGAACTTCATCATGCTTTTCGCTACATATTAAACTACATAGATTGCACAAGTTGAGTACTTAGGCAAACGTCTTGCATTTTACTCTTTTGGGGTTTCTTTCGGAGGGAATCTATTTAGGTGGGAATGGAATTAAGTTGTACAATTCTATAGACAAAAATTCCATAATTTTCATTCCCAACTCCAT
Organism: Anethum foeniculum; assembly: GCA_003724115.2. Lineage (NCBI taxonomy): Eukaryota > Viridiplantae > Streptophyta > Magnoliopsida > Apiales > Apiaceae > Anethum > Anethum foeniculum. Next base: position 16,349 of record PHNY01217010.1, read on the forward strand.
TTCATTTACACAATTGTAGAAATTTTAGATGAATGCTTCATTCTAACTTCTGCTTAATTTATTCATTAACTTCTTTATGGAAAATTTGCACTTCCATTTTTGTTTTTTGCATTTTCTCCCCTTTACAATCCTTGCTTTCCACCTTAATTTTGTCAACAACTTCACATTCTAGTGTTTAGCATATAGCTTTTAAAATTTCTGTCCTTTGTTTCTATGAACAGTGGTAGTGACCGCAGTGACGGAATTGGGCAAGGGTAGACCATTGTTCTACTCAACACCGGATGTAATCGCTTTTTGCAGGAAATGGCGTCTACCTACCAATAATGTTTGGTTGTTCTCAACAAGGTGAGGGGCTATGATTATGCTATGAACTGTAAATAAATGATTGTTATTAATTTTTTGGTTTTCGGATGAGAGTGTAATGAGATATATGTCGTGGAAGTTGCGTTGAGTACATACACTTGTATTGGAGTTTTTTATTTCGATTATGTATTAGGACTAGCCTATTAAACTTCAGTTCAGTATTAATTCAAATTTCCATGCCCTCAATCCTATCTTTCTTTGGTCCAGCCAAACTTTTTACTCCAGAATTACATGACTCTTGAAGACTCTTGGATAAATATTGGGCCAGGCCAATTTTTAACAAAGACTGATCTTAAATAATTCCTTTTCCAATACATACCATGTAGTCTTCCTCATATTCTTCTTTGTGTGCATCTCTAACTTGAGTGCTGCAAAGCTAATCGTGACCATTATCTTTGTATTCAATAGATAAGCGATTAGTTGTGAAGTAGTTATATTTGACTGAAGTTATGGCCAAATATATTCACTTCTTACTCTAATTACATGATTTTTGGAAAATTGATTATCTTATAGTTATCATTAATTATTCATGTTAACCAAATTGGTCTTTAGGATATGTACCGCTGTTAATCTTTTTAACGTCTCTCTTTATGATTTGTGTGTGCGCGTTTGCGCATATTTTTTATATGTTCATTAGTGTTATGTGTACTTCTTTAAAGTGTGACACATTGGCATCCTTGTTTCTATCCAGCCATTATGGCTTTTCAATTTACTCAACTCTGTGACACCAGAAGATTTTGACACTGATGTGCAATCTATTTAAATATTATGTTTCCAGTTGAGGTACTATCATAATTATCTTAATACAAATGAAATTTACCACCTCTAATTTAGCGAGTTTTTGTTGCCAAAGGAAATCAGTAACCTCATTCTTTGCTGCGTATGATGCCTTGTGCGAAGAAGGAACTGCAACACCTGTATGCCGGGCTCTGGACGAAGTCGCGGATATATCTATACCAGGTAAGATTTTACATGTATATATGTATAGCCTACTACAACTGTTAGGCTGCATAGCCCAAATTTAGTGCCTTCTCTCCCATGCCCAACATCAATTTGTATAACTCCAGGAGTCCACAACTGTTAGCCCCAGTGCCATAGTTTTGCATCACCATGTCTTCACATTCTCCTGGGTGTATAAACTCTTTTTTGGATAATTACACCTTGTTTTTGACAAGGTTTGAATCCTCAACATTAGATAAAGGGATTGAGGAAGATACGCTAGACCCATAGGCTTCTGGCTTGGCTTTGATTTTTCTACTCTTTGTTAATATGCACAAACTGCGCCACAGCTCAGTTCACTTTGACTATTTATTATGCCCTCCCCTAACCCTACCACAGTTAGCACATTGTGACATGGGTGAAGTTAATATTGTAGTTCTTGGAGTACACCACCAAAGTTCCAGTTTAATACTACATCCATTCTGATCCCTATTTTGGAACGATAGACTTTTACATATTTAATATATACACCCTACCTGTTTTGGAATCCAAAAGGGTATCCATCTTATTTGGAAATCATAGTATCATGGTACAACTAATAATGTGTGCATGCAGATCCAGCAGAAAAGAAGTCCTTTTAACTACAAGTAATTTGCACATATTTTTCGTATAATTCGTAATCCAACAGGGCACCTAAACAACCATTTATCTTTTCACGAACTCTGATTTGTACTTGTAGAAATTTGGCCATTGATTATTAAACAAGTATGAAAGTATTTTCAGTTTTCTCTACTAGGATACCACAGCCACAATTACCACATAAAATGCCAGAATATTTGAACAGTAGTACCGGATGTAAGGTATAGTTATAATTTTCAAAAACCCTCAGTAGAAATAATTCACTTAACCAGAGTCTTAAAATTAGAAGAAAGATGCAACGAAAATATAATAACAAATTAGGCTAGTACTTTTTTTTTTTTTTTTTTTGGGGGGGGGGGGG
>PHNY01217010.1:18715-40931 GCA_003724115.2 Anethum foeniculum
TACGATGCATAAAGCTATGAGAATACTGAACTTACAAATTTTTTATGCAGGGTCTAAAGACCATACAAAGGTGCAAGGTGAAATTTTGGAAGGGCTGGTAGGTCGCATTGTGAGCCATGAAAGTTCAAAATACATGGAACAAGTTTTGCGAGATTCACCTCCATATGAATTAGAGGGAGGTAAGCTAGTTCTATTCTTGCATTGATTTGGTGTAGAAGCATTCTCATTAACTACCATATGCACTCCCCCCTCCTTTTGATGTTATTCAGAATTATTTTCTTTTATTGGATGAGTTTACTTCATATACTCAGAGATGCTAAATATTTTATTTAGAGGTAATCCATTATGTGCCGCAGATTAGATTCACGAAGTAGCTAGATAGTTGGTTAAGCCAGCTTAAAGAGCCGTGTATAATATGAGTGAATAGTAAGCAAGGTCTTCCACTACATTTAAGCATTTCTGGGAAGTGGGTGTTTAAATTTTCTACACAAGTAAATTCCTTTAAGAGTATCATTATGCATCTTTTCGTAAGAATTCCAGGTTGTGTGGTTTGATTCTTCTTGTTGTTCTATTTTGTTTTTTGAATAGTGGTGTTAGAGAGCTTTATTTTGGTGGTTCTGTGCTGATACAAAGTTGCCAGGTTTGCTATTGTAAAAATAGTTTACGACCGGGCTTGCTAAAGAACATTCACTAAAAAACTTTTTATGAAATTCATGTTAGATAATTTAGTTGAGAATATCAGGTTTTAGGACCATTAATCTAGGATAATGAAGTCATGACATGAACCATATTCGCTTTCTTTTTCAATAGATCTAGTGAAAAATATTCTGGATTTATATCTGATGACGAGGTCCCTTGAAATGCCTCATATTTCCATCACTGTTAATGACAAATTAGTTCCAGGCTTAACTTGTCTTTTTATTTTAGGCTTATACATGTGAAAACATAGATTTAACTGGTTTTTCTATGCTCTGACACGATAACGCATTGTATTTTAGTTGACCTTGATTTGGGTCCTAGCTTGCGAGAGATATGTGCTGCAAACAGATCTGATGAAAAACAGGTAGAGTTCTTCCCGACAATTTATATTATATCATTATTATTATAGAATATCTGCCTAATGTACATCGACAAGGTATACTAAAGGTACAAATCTCAGTACATACTTAATATTACATTATACTGCAGCAAATTAGGGCACTCCTTCAGAATGTCGGTACCTCCTTCTGCCCCAATTATGTTGACTGGTTTGGAAAGGAAGGAACAAATGTACACTCCAGAAATGCCGATCGCTCGATTCTTTCAAAATTTCTACAATCTAACCCGTCTGATTTTTCAACAACCAAGTTTCAGGTCCAGCTATGATCTTGATGTTGTCTGTATGTTCATGAATTATATACAAATATGGCATGTGTTCCTGTACTTGTAATGTGTTGTTTCATATGCGCACCATTAAATCAAGTTTCCGTTGTAGAGCTTGTTTTCTGTATTTAGCTACTTGTGTGGTTGTACCAGGAAATGATTCGTCTAATGAGAGAGAAGCGTTTTCCTGCTGCTTTCAAGTGCTACTACAACTTCCATAAAACCGATTCGGCCTCAAGTGACAACCTGCAGTTTAAGATGGTGATTCATGTACTTAGCGACTCAACTTTTCGACGTTATCAGAAAGAGATGAGGTTGGGTACAATTTTTCTCACACATTATTAATCTTACTTTATTTTGCTGTCTCTGTCTTATCAGAGAAAACAACTGAAAATATAGTTATTTAAGCTATCTATGCATATCACTAGCTGAGCTATCAAATCCTTGCAATTTTCACAGGCACAACCCGGGACTGTGGCCACTGTATCGAGGTAATTCTTAATTATGTTCATACATCTTTTATCCCTATTGTCCAAGCGTGTTTCTATGTAAGTTCTGATTTGAACTGAAAGTGATCAAATAGACTTTTGGTTTGGTCAAATTAGATTTTTAAAGTTTGATACTACCACTGGCAAATGCTCTTATCTGTCTTTTGTCATTGAAAGTTGTGAAGATGGACAGTTAAATTTGTTAATTATGGTGATAAGCATATGCTTAGTTATTGCAAGCCAAATATAATCTTGGATTGTTAGTGTTGTATCACCTAAATTTCATCTCTTGGTCTTGGGCGATGGTATCTATCACACTTTGCGTCCAAACACAATTAAATGCAAAACTAAAAGTCAGGTTGGACTGAGCCTTGCTCATGTCTGAGAATAAGGAAAGCTGTCAGCATTGAACGGTGCGTTGACGTTTGTAGTTCCAATGATGCTGCTATAAATCTATCTGGCTGCTTTTTGCGTAATTAAAGGATGTAGCATGAGAGGGTTGAAAGATTTGCTTGAGGCTGCCGAAGATGATTTGAAGGGCTTTGGGTGGTCAACATAATTCTATCTTCTGTCCTGTGATTCTCAGGAAAGAAGTATTATTATTTTATTTTATTTTGTTATTTTGGAAAGAAGTATTTTTCTGTTTAATACAAAGAAAAGTGCTCTGCTCACTGGGTATGAGGTCTGATGAGACGGTATCAATGGATTCCGTAATAGTACTTCGGTTTAGGTTGGTTGGCTTTGAGAATTTCATGTGTGACCGATGTGTGAAAATCTCCGATTATTAGGTATTTAGATGAGAAGGATTAGAGGCAGGAAAGTAGAGGAGTCGATGGGAAAGGCCTACAACAAATGTTCATTTATTTATGTGTAGAGTCGTCATTATGTGTCAAGGTGGTTGTAGTAATTGATTCTGATGATATAGGAAAAGCAACACAGAAGTATGAGAAACGTTAATAGATGATCATGGTAAAACATAGAATAGTAGATTTTGAGACTAGGTTGGAAAGAAATGCGGGAAGGATAGGTTGCAACTTACATTGATCAGATTAGATTTTACGCATGGATAAGCCTAAAATTCAGCAAGCTAAGATTGAAGTGTCAATATCCAACTACTTTTACCTAATTCCTGATGTATGCGCCACATATAACCAAACCAAGTATCCTAAAAAGCAGCTGCGACTTGCATTTTTCCTGTTAAGACAGAATCACTGTTGACCAATCTTGTAACAGCTTCTGATCTATAATTTTATTATGGTTTCCAGGATTTTTTGTTGACCTGAATTTATTCAAGGTAACCAAGGATGCTTCTGAAGTCGCTAAAGACTGCGTTGACTTGACTAACAATGTCAATGATAGCAATGAATCTGGAAAAGGTGGTTTAGCTGATGAAGATGCAAATCTTATGATTAAGATGAAATTTCTCACATACAAGGTGCATTTCCTTGCGTAGTTGGTTTCGACCTTACATGATGACGAGGCTCATGTTATCCTTGCATGTCTAGCTGTTGATTAAGTATATATCCTCAAAAATAGTTTAAAACTTGCTACATTTGTAATTAAATCTACATTTTTCATTTTATCCTTTTATTTTTGGATTGTTTAATTATTGATGCTATTTTATGGTGCACACACTAATTTCGCATCGATCATTATTGATCTACAGTTGCGAACGTTTCTTATTCGAAATGGCTTATCGATTCTGTTCAAGGAAGGTCCAGCTGCTTACAAGACCTACTACATGCGGTAAAATTTTTATATTGCTGATAAAGAATGAGAGCCCTTTTGTAAGAAGTAATTGTTTTTTTTTGTTGTTCTCTTGCAGGCTGACTTTTCTTGAGAATAATGTTAATTATTTGTCATTTTCTCACAAAATTTTATATATCATTTGTTTACATATCTGTTATTTACAAGTAACTTTAAAGTCATTGACCAGACATTCGCGCTGTTGTTTGTGTTCTTGTGCATGTGCTCTTTATGTTGTCAAGTGTTGTCAGCACTAAAATAGAATTCATATTGACTTTACCTTGACTGCCATATTAATTTTATGTGTTATGGAATTTTAAAGATTTTCTAGGAAAATAATGATTGTTTATATTATCCTGTTGGTGATGATGTCACAATTTAGGCAAATGAAGATATGGAATACTTCGGCAGTTAAGCAGAGGGAACTAAGCAAGATGCTGGATGAATGGTTATTTTCTTATTGTCCACTATTCTCTTTTTCTTGCTTACTTCTAATTCTGTTCCACATGGACTGATGACTATCTGCTCTAATTAGGGCTGTCTACATAAGGAGGAAGCATGGACACAAGCAGCTGTCATCATCCATATACCTTACCGAGGTGGAACCTTTTCTTGAAAGCTATGCCAAACGCAGTCCACAAAATCAAACTTTAATAGGATCTGCGGGAAACTTGGTCAGAGCTGAAGATTTTATGGCCATAATTGAAGGCGGCAAAGATGAAGAGGGAGACCTTGAGAGAGAGAAGGAAGTAGCACCATTAAGCCCGAGTCCCTCTGTAGTGAAGGATGCTGTTAGAAAAAATGAGGGTCTGATTGTATTCTTTCCAGGTACCTCTTCTAGACAGCCTGAATTACTCAATTTTATCCACTAGTCTGTCTCAATTTTGTAAGCAGAGTTACTTCACGTGTCTATATATAGCATATTATTAATGGTAATGTATGCATGGTACTTTCATGTTATTATCCAAGGAGTAATCTGTAATATCTTTATTTGCTGTTAGCTGCAAATTTTGAACTTCCCATTGACTAATTATTGTAATTCTATATATTGGGGTATCTCTGATCTGTTTATTAGATTCTTTGCATAGTTCAGTTGTGCAGCTAAATTACAATGACTAAATAAAAACTTATTAGGATCTTTAAAAAAAAAATTACTGTGAAATGCTGCAAGTGATGGAATACTTTTTCTGAATTGCATCATACATTTTACTGTATTTTAAACTGTGAGTGATTATTAAGCTACCTGCTGTTAGGTTCTTACTTTTTATGTACCTTAAAGCTTAGATGTTGTATGGATACCTTTGCATTTTTTTAGAAACTGATTGTACTGAGCTTACCTACCTTTTTTGTGAACCTTAAGAAGGTTCCTGCCAGAGAACAGATTAGCCGAAATGAACTTCTTAATTCTTCTCCTTTGGTATTGAGTAAGAAAATCATTGAACTCTTAGCAACCAGTTGCCACTAGGTCAACCACCCATCCAGTTTAGGGCGGTGGAAATTATTATTGTTATAGAGGTTACTGAATGTGTTGGCTTACTACATGTTATGATATTGGCAGTAAATGATATAATTCATAATAGAGCTCCTTTACAATCTTGTAGCTAGTAATTTTCTTAATTAATGATGCAAGTGATATATTTTAAAATGCATAATTTTGTTTCACTACTAGCTTACTGTTGTGATTTATACCTAGTGTGGTGCAGATTTTTAACACGTCACAGTTTTCCATTTTAGGAATACCTGGATGTGCCAAGTCTGCTCTTTGTAAGGAAATATTAAGTTCCTCAGTGGGACTAGAGGATGATCGTCCAGTTCATAGTTTGATGGGCGATCTTGTTAAAGGTGTGTGTTACTGCTCAGGAGCATGAATAGTGTGATACTTCTCGAATCCTTTAGAAAAAGTTACTTTACCTTGCAATAAAACTTCTCAAACATAAGTTTTTTAATAAAATTCTACCCAGGATCTATTCAATATAAATTGATATGCAAATCCGTCTAATTTAACAGATTAGTAATGGATCAATTGAGCGTTGGATTTTTGACGGACCAATCCACATTCAATCTGTTAGGGTCATGGATAATCAGATTGATTAATTTTTTTATTAAAAAAATTAATGGGCATTAGTTTAATAGTAGTACATAAGTCGTAATAAAACACGAATACGTAATCATTGACAGATAAAAAATCACAAAATAGCTCCATTTTAGAAATACTTCTGTTAGTTGCGAAGTGATTTTAACTTGAACTCTCTACCCAATAAATATTTTTCCAACGAAGAGTACTTTCACTTGGACAACTGCTCAAACAAATGAATTCTAAAGTGATTATGCTTTATTTGAAGCAGAAGCTTTCTTAGTACCTCTTCTCTCGACGTTTCTATCTGCTTTATTAATTTTCATTTCTTTCAATTCCTTAAATTGTAACAGGAAAGTACTGGCAGAAGATTGCTGAACTACGGAAGAAAAAACCTTATTCTATTATGCTTGCTGACAAGAACGCACCAAATGAAGAGGTTTGGAGACAGGTGAGATATCGTTCCCCTCAAACTTATAGGAGTGGAATCCTATGACGTATCCAACAATTGGAATCCTAATTGAAATCCTAATATTTTACTTGAAAATATTATATTTATCTAATATAATAATTTCTAATGAATAAAAAATCAACTTTATTCCTATATATTAACATAAAATGTATACACACAAGTTTTTTCAGTTTTATGCTTTATAAAACATTGACATTTGTGGACTACATCAGCGCATTGTCTTGATAATTGTTTACAATATTCAACTCCAGCAAGATTTTACATATGCAAGTCCCATGTATATCTAGTTTATATGTAAATGCAACGATGAATACATTTTCTAAACATTGCTTATTGGTGGCGGTTATGTCCCAACAGATCGAGAGCATGTGCCGAAGCACTAAATCATCGGCCATTCCAGTTGTCCCTGATTCTGAAGGTTGAATCATGCACCGTTAGGTTTATTTTAAAAAATTGCTGTATTTGTTTTTATTTCATTTGTTATCTCTTTTTGACTCCTGACGGATCACTGATGTGTGGATCTTGGATTCCTGACTGATTCGAACTGACGCATTTGCTACTCATTGACAGCTCGCCATCGTATCTAGTTTCATTATTTTCTTTAAACATATTTCATCCACTTCAAACTAAAAAATAAAATCTTCCTCACTTACACAGAACCCTTCCTATGTTTTTTAATCATTTCTTTTGCATATTCAAAATTGTTTGTTTGTTGGTTATCATGTTGTGATATCTTACCATTTGGATGCGCCATATCTAGGTCGTGTATATGTGTTATTTGCTATGTTGATGTTCAAGTTTTAGTCTACATGTGGATAATTTTTATCATAGGTGCAACGTAAACAGTATATTCTAAACTAAGATTTTGTACTCTTTCTTCTGCCTTCATGTCTGTATCATACATAAAACTTTCAGCTCTTCTAATTTTAAAAGCCATCTTATATATGTTCCTTGTACATTTCTGTGTTTGAGCTCTTGCTTGTATTTTATCATATTGTTAAACAGGTTTTTATTAATGAATGCACAAGATTATCAGAGATAACTCTAGCACAATTACCCAGCTGTATTATACCCTATATCTCAGTTGAATTTATCCTAATATATATATTTTTTATTTTAGTTCTGTTATATCTTAAGCTGTGATCTGAAATATATCAACTGTTTGCGTTGCAGGAACAGAAACAAATCCGTTCTCCCTTGATGCTTTAGCAATTTTCACATATCGTGTGCTCAACCGTGTTAATCATCCTGTTCGTTCCGGCTTATTCATTTTTACATTTAGATTGTTCTTTTATTTTATGTGCTAACCTTTTGTTTGCTGACCGGTTCATAGGGGAATCTTGACAAGGCATCTCCAAATGCTTGCTATGTTTTGCTAATGTTTTACCACCTATATGATGGCAAGGTTCAATACTTCTATAATAGCTTATTATGATTATTGAATGTAATTTATATCCTAACTTCCGTTTTATGTTCAGCAGAATCGACAAGAGTTTGAGGCTGAGCTTATAGAACGTTTTGGCTCACTTGTTAAGATGCCTCTCTTAGTGCCTGATAGGTAAGAATGATTAATTTAGATCTTATCATTAAAGTTGCACATATCTGATTCTTACTTATTAGTCTGGTTATTTTTCTCCCTTAAGGGGGCTTAAGTTTGATGTTCAGGGTTGGGGGTTTAAAGTATACAGAAAACGTAGTCAAGTCTTAGCATAGTTCAGACTTTGCCTACCCTTCTTTTGTTACTGCATATCTGAGTTCTTGTCTCCTCAATCATAAACCCTTTAGGTGATTAACCAACAGGTACCTAATGCATGCATTCTGATTAATGTGGGATCTTCATTTTTCAGCACTTAAAGTTACAAATTGATTAAGAGAAGTCACATGGACAGCAGTGCTAGTTCAGAGAAGATGAAACTAAATTGGACCGGCGCTTCTAAATTTATATGTATCACATCCTGAGTACTTGAGTCTCTCACTAAGTTTCAAAACAGATCTGATTTAATTCAGGTCTGCCAATTTAGTTCCAACTGTTTACATGAGCTACTGGATAATAACTCAGTTTAGAGTTTTAACTGACTGTTAAGTAATATGCTCGTCTAATTAACACTGCACCTTAGGACTCTTGGACCATACACTTTTATACAAGGTACAGAATTCCTGAAAATCCCCGATATTTATTAACTAGAGTTCTTTCAGTTAGATTTCTCCAAACTAGTTTTACTTAGCAGCATCACTGTTCCTGAGAATATTTGTAACCTGATAAACGGTGTTGTTTCTAGTTTGTACCTACTTGATATATATTAAAATTTTAATACAAAAGCTCTGCATTGAGGTAGTAAGACTAGCCTTGTGGTTCAATTTTAAATAAAAATTTCTATCTTTCCTTGTTTTGAGAAAAAACGAAGAGGGTACAAGGGGTTTAATTTTGATCAACTTTGTTTCTTGCTGTTTTAAGAATTGGGCATGTTACTTTATGAAAAAATAAATAAATTGGAAACCGTAGGATAATTAAAAAGTGGGAAATGCGAATAGCGTGAAAATTGGGATGCGTAGAGCACAAACGCATAAGTAATTTTGGGTTTGCCATTGGACAATAATTTTGGGGTCGAGGGAGTATTAATTTTTAGTTGTACATTTGAGTTGCTCTAATAACTTGCTAACCTTGGAAACTAATCTAACCTGTAAATTTAGTATGCAAGAGAATTTTAGTATGTATGTGCCTTCACTTACCGGAAGGTTGTACTTGGTGTGGTGGTCAAGTGTCTACTTGTTATTTGCTCGACCACGGGTTTGAACCTGGGTTGCAACCTCTTTATGAAAAATATGGGTAATGATACGTACATTGGGACCTTTGTGGGACCTTGATGATGTAAGATGCGCACTTTGTGCAACTTCCATTATACTGTCACTCACTTCCTCACAGTTTACTTTTTCTTTTATTCAAATATGAAGGAGACCGCTACCTGAATCAATAAAATCCACTTTGGAGGAGGGAATAAACCTGTACAGGCTTCACTCTAACAGACATGGAAGGTTGGTACCGTTGTTATCTGTTTTAGTCAAGTTTCTATTATCATGTCTTTTCCATTATTTTGCCAAATCAGGATTAAGAATTCTTACGTAATTGGTATATCCTCCTTTTATGTCTTCTTAGATATGCATTGTCATGCTTTTGACTGTTCTTTAGGTAAAAATGATATGCATCGATTGATAAAAGTGAGGCTGTAATAAGAATACATATTAGGAATAGTACAGTTTGTACTTCTTTGTATAGATGTTACAGGACTGTTACTTGATCAACAGTTCCCGTTCTATACGGATTAAGGCTATATCAGCATAGCACTACTGCTGAACAAGTTCAAAATCCAACCTATCCCTGTGTTGCGACTCTGAATTTTTTGCTATTGTGATATATAAGATGCTACAAGAGTAATCGGAATTGAGATCTAATTCTCATTATTATTACCCATAATCTTAAGCGTGACATACAGTTTTCCAATTCTGTTTGATGTATATAGCTGGTTTAAATCTTTTGCTAATTTTAGTTGATTTATATCTTTGAGTTTTTAAATATGAAGAATTGATGCCCCTGCAATGGGGCTAAAATGATTTTGGTTTTCGTATATTCGTTAAGGTAATTCCATATTCTGAAGCTTCTCCTCTAATGATTTTGCCTCTCCACTCAGATTGGACTCCACCAAAGGAACGTACGCACAAGAATGGACTAAATGGGAGAAGAAAATACGAGATATTTTATTTGGAAATGCAGAATATCTCAATTCCATTCAGGTTATTATTTTGCTTACTAGTAGAGATACTATGGTTCCACACACCACTCTTAACTGCAATTACAATTGCCACAACATTGTCCACGCATCACTTCGCAACTGAATGAGACCTTGCCCAGACAAAAATACAAGAATATATTAGAATAAAATGTGAAATTTATATACTATAAGTTAATTAGAAGTACATGCACTAGTAATTTTCTATTAGTTTCTGCACATCTATTATAAATACTTTGGTAATTATGAATGCCTCACTCCAAACTGATCCTCTCTGGCGAGTGGCATTACAATTATGGCCACAACACGTGTTTGACCATTTGATGATGGACCTGTGTATCTGTAGAAGTTAACTGTTGGAATAGGTATCGATGTTGTGCACACAATTTGTATTTCTCGCGACCGATATCTAATGCACCTAAATGCATGCAGATATAAAATATGTTTATTAGATGTTTTCTGGAACAGTTGAAGTATTAGATATCGTCTTAGTCACTGAATTGCTTCCCATGAAAGGAAGCATTGATGTGACGAGCATAGTTTTGCTTAGTATTCGTCCCTTTGATCTACTCTTCTCCCTAGGACATTTTTACTTCTCTTCGTAACAAGAGTTCATTATGATATTATGTTTATGGATTGCTGCTTGATGATTATTGAAACGTAGAGAATGTCTTCTGTCTCTACAGGTTCCATTTGAGTCCACAGTTCAGCAAGTGTTGCAACAGCTAAGAAGCATTGCGAAGGGAGATTACACAGCACCAACTACACCACCATCTACAGAGAAAAGGAAGTTAGGGAACATTGTGTTTGCAGCTGTCAATCTCCCTGTTATGGATATACAAAGTCTTCTTCACAATGTAAGTGCTTAGTTCGCTTGTTTTGGTTGACGAAATTTTCTTATAGTACTCATTTGTTTTTGTTGTAATGCTCTTTATAAGGTTGTGGAAGTATATTTGTCTTTATTTTCTTTTGTGTGTGTGGTATGAATCTATGCTGTGTTTAGACAGAACTAAGTTTTGTCTCAAATGTATGTTGAATGCAACTTTTGCCAATCTTGCATGCCAAGACATATGGTTTGTGATTGAAGGTTAGATTCTTGGCACCTATACTTGACTGCAAAATTCTCTTGTGAAGATTTTCAAGTAATTAGGGTGTGTGCATCTTCGTTTTTAATCCTTTTTTGTTGCTTGCATCCTTTTTTGTAGTTTAGGAATAACATAAGGATACATTGCATTTTAGTTGCCTGCATCCATTTTTGTAGTTTAGAAGTAAACATAATGAACATAAAGATAATTAGGTTATCATCGGATCTTACCTAATTTGGGGGAATAAAAACTTAGCTATTTCCTAGATTGTTCTATCCTTGTCAGATCTTTCCTTGTTTACTTGACGAGTGAGATATCTCTTGATTACACTGTAGCAACCTGCAAATGGATTAAAATGATCCAGAAAAATGTCCAAGTTTCCTTTCAATTTTTGCATTTTTAAATGCTTTTCTCTTTAATTTATTCAGGATTAGATTCTGTAAGGTACATTGGATTAACCCTTGACAATATTTTAATATTTTTACAGTTGGGTGAGAAGAATTCAAATGTTGAAGCTTTCTTTAAATACAAAAATGTGACTACTAGCCTTAAAAATGCTCATTTGACTCTTGCTCACAAGAGAAGTCATGGAGTTATAGCTGTAGCCAACTATGGATCAGTTCTCCATCAAAATATCCCGGTGGAAATGACTGCTCTATATTTCTCGGATGAATTGGCTGCTTTGGAAGGACATCCTGGTTCATCTTCTGATGGTGAGAAGGTTACATCAAAGAATGTATGGCCCCATGTCACATTGTGGACCGCTGAAGGGATTGCAGCCAAGGAAGCTAACAATTTGCCACAGCTATTTTCTGAAGGGAAGGCTACTAAAGTCGAGATCGATCCACCCATTACAGTAACTGGCACCGTAGAATATTACTGAGATGACTTTCATCAATGTAAATAACCTTCCATTGCTGCTTGTGTAAAGTAGAGTGCGGTGCATTGAGAAATTTTGTAGGAAAAGAAAATGAGAGATATGTACTTGAGCATATATTCTGGAAACAATAGAAAGGAAATAACATAATTTTTGAGTTGGAAGTTCATTCACTCAATTGCAATGTTTTCGCTCTCTTTTGTTTAATTTGTATTTTTACTCGCATTCCATTCCATAAATTGCCTATAAAACCATAGTAGGTAGGGTAGTGACTAGTGATTAGTGAGCGTTTTTTCAATGCGGCAAGTGATTCCTTGAGAAAAGGAGTCATATTAGTTTAAATACTGTAGATGTTTCAACATACATCTTTTAACCTGAGAAATGTTGATGATATTACTACTTCACTTAATATAACGAGGTTAGTAATTTATTATAAAGAATAACACTTTTGAAAAAATTATAAAATTTTGAAGAAAATCAGCCGTACTTTTGTTGCTGAGAGTGTAGCATATCTTTAATCTTGAACAAGTAAATACCAATATAACAAATACATTATTACCGGACTATACTGTTAAATTACAAATGTGTGAGTTGTGTTCTACATAAATAACTCATAATGTAAAACAAATCCTACCGTCAAAAGATGAAAACTGACCGATTCAAATCAAAAGGAATTTTAATAACTCCAAAAGAAAGACTCCTACCAAAATATATGAGCTTTTCATTAGCATGATATTTAGAGGTTTCAGAAACAGCCTGGTGACTTGGCAAAGAAAAATTAGCTTTGGTTGCAACTCCTCATTCCGGCATCCTTCCCCGCAACATTCATAGCCATACACTTGAAACAATGTAGTCTACCAAATAAATGTCAGCACCTCTGAAAGATACCAATATACTTGCAATGCCCTTTTATACGGCAACTCAACTTGTACCATAGTTCAGGGTAGGCAGTACTGCTGTTGCCTCGCCATCAATAACAAGTAGTTCTCCATTATTTTTGAAGCACTTGGTTGAAAACTTTGTGCTGCACAATTGACCAAGTAAAAAAGTCAATTAAAAGCAATCAACCCCTTTACTAGATAGCATATGTTTGGTTTCTAAGTCTTTTGAGGTAATTGGGCTTACATGAATTTGTTTTTTACTTCTCTTATGCTAATTGCAGTAATGTCACCAGCAATCTCTTCTCCGACATAAACAGGTAATTTGAAGTGAATGTTTTGAGAAACATAAATAGCTCGAGGCTACAAATTTCAAACATTTGTATTATTAGCCATGCTCGAATCTTGCCAACAGAAGAATTATCAAACGAGAATTTATGTACTACATATAACGAAGTCAACAAGTTAACAGTAAAAAAAAAAATTACACATAGGAGGAAAAAAAATTAACAATAAGAAACAAAACATGCACAAGTCCTGAGCTATGTGAAGCATAGAAGTTAGATACTGGAAGAGTAGTAGAATAGTAAGAGTAACTTCTTTATCAAGAATATATAAATAAATTTGAGATAATAAAGGTTTTTCCAGGGTCAATCCGTGTGTGTGTAATAAAATGACTTCATAAAATTCATGTTACAACACTGTAACTACATATATACAAATCAAAATCTGCAAATTTAGATGCAGCATATGTGATTCTGCCTCTCCCCGGACACTGCTCAAAATTACAGGATTTGTCATTGTCTGTTTCAAGTTTCATAAACAAATAAAGGAATTGAAGATAAATAAGTGGAGAGGTGTGACATGTACAGAACGCTGTTTGGTTAATCTATGTTGCATTGTTGCCTTTGCTAGGGGTATATGAAATTGTGAGGGAACAGATCAAATTTGTACTATATCATGGGTAAATGTTTATACTTTCCTTCTGTCCTCCATCCCATTCCTAGCAATCCAAATTAGAGCTCAAAGCCACCATTTTAAGAAGGAATGCTCGATTCTCCTTCCTACTCATTTTCCTCGCAAACTTCATCATAAAGAATTTGCACTCCCTCGTTATTATTCACTTCACTTTTACATCCTTTCTTTAATCTTCAATTTTTATTCACAATTTTTTATCCCGTTCCATCATTCCATTCTCTTAAACCACACGGAGCATAAATATTAAACAATAAAAAAATAGAATTCAAGACATTGCAGCACATAATAAACCCTCACAAGAAACTATCCAAATCCCGCAATATTTCACATTGCCTCTTTATTTATTTCCTGGACATATCTAAAGTTAAGTAATGCATAAACTACCAATTGTCAATTTCTAATATCCAATACCCACCTTAAATTCTATAAAAATATATACACATAAATTTTCAAATGCTTAAAAAATTATAAAAATACAATGACTTACAAAATGAGAAGAGATGATTGTGGGAAATAAAGAAGCAACAAGCAAGCCATGAACAAGCCTATCTTGAAAGCCAGCAGCTTTAGCAGACTCGGAATCAAAATGTAGAGGATTTGAATCACCACTCACTTTTGAATAATCAAAAACATCTCTTTCTGAAAATACCCTTGTTTCTTTTAATATGTCTCCAACTTTAAGTACAGAAGAACAAGGGGCTAAAGATGAACTAAATCTTGAACATAAAAACATGGTGTCACTTATAATCTTGCAATTCATAGTTGTATTAATGCTTAAATACCCAAGACCCTATTGTACACAGGTTATGTTTGGTCTGATTTTGATGCTTAAACAGTGTTTGTGTCGCAAAATTGATTTATATCGTTTAGATTAGATACATAGTCATGTACTGAAACAGTAATGAAAGTGCGTGCTTAAATAATTTTAGAGGTCCCAAATTGGTACCCAAAATGGATCCCACATACCACGTGTCGTGGCCTGATTGGCTACAACTCAATTAATAATAATGGATTTCCTGCATTCACATAAATTCTCCCAATAAAAACATCCTAAATTGCCAACTCACCAATGCCACATCATCTGGGACCAAATTTTGGTACATTGGTACCTCTAGCACTACTCAAATTACAATTCATTGATTTATTTTTTAAATTAAAATGTTTGTTTTAATAAGTTGGTACAGTAATTACTATTTTAAAATTGATATATTTTTATTGTTGTTAATCCCTTCAATTGATTATTTTTTATTGTTAAATTAAATTTTAGTTGATATCTTAATTAAGTCTGATTCTCAATTATGACAAACATCATACAACTTGTTAATAATTCGATGAATAATATTTATACAAGAATTCTTTCTTGCAGCTATCTTCAATCAACTTATGTATGATGATGGTTGATTAAAATTAGTACTAAATAGTAATCGGTTATGTTATAGACAATGAAAATGTTAAAATAATGTTAATATGTTATCTATAATCATAAACTATATTTTAAAATTACTTTACCATTATTAATAAGACAACTTACGACTTTGGAAAAAAAAAAAAAAAAAGACAACTTACGAATTGAAAACAGAATAAATTAAAAATATTAATTAAACTATAAATTTGATGAGATGGGCAATTGCTGCTCAAGCCATACCTGTGATCTAATAATTTTTTAAGTACAATTTTTCATCAACCTGCAAAGAATTAGAACTTATATTTGTAAAAAACACAGAGATCAAAGTTTATTAATGCCGTTCCGACAAGAAGAAAAAGTATATTTATACCGCATATATATTAATTCAAACCCAACATACTCTACCCGACAAAAAAAACCCAAACATACTCTACCATACAACAAATTTCCGGTGGCACAGCACCATAAAACTAGTTTATACGCATCCAATAAAGTGAATTATATTCCCTTCATTTCCATGCACAGAGGAAATAATTATTCACTAATATTATCCTGATACTTGGGGGGATTACTGGTCTTCCCACCAAATACTATCATTTCAGTTATATATGTTTCAAAGGAAACAAGTAAAAAATGGTTACAACACTTTTAAACTTTTCTCCAAACAAAAGTATCTTTTCGCAAAAAACTACTAATGTAATATAACGACGACACTACAAGATCAAGGGAGCATGGGACTCCAACTCCTGGTCCAATCAGCTAAAGTTGCAACATTTGTGTTCATCTCATCAACTGTGTCATTCTTTAGTGCGACCACAATATCCTCACGGTAACTTTCTTTTGCCTCCTCTAATAGCACTTGAAAAATTTCACACTCTATGTTGTTAGAGAGCTTCGAACCTGTGTAGCCTCTGTTTTGTTTAAAAAGACAATGCAATTATGTAATATCATGCATCAAGGAAAACTTATGAGATAAATCATAAATAAACTTGTTAAATGATAAACAAGTACCTCCTACTCAACCGATCAAACAACACAGAATTTTCAGTTTGTAGTACCACAACACGATCAAACCAACGCTCAGGAAAGAAGTCACAGCCATGATAATCCACAATGTTTCCACCCTCATCCATCATATCCTCAAGCTCATCACAAACCTAAACAAGTCAAACAAAAAATATGCACGTAAGCAATAGCCACATCATAAGAGTAAACAATGGATAATTCCACAATGTTCAAGGTGTCCCGCCCACATCATATGTGGGAGGGGCTGGATGCTGGCTTATCAGTGTGAGAAGTCGTGAATGAACTTCTACGGCTACAGGCTAACTCTTTGGGGTTCAAATACCCTTTATTTAACTCTAGATAGCAAATCACGGAAGTCAAGTTTTGTACTACTATATTTCTCACAAAAATAAGTTTTGTTTTGATAGTCTCAGCGAAAAGAATATCACTGAAGATATACAATAAACAGATTATCTTCATCTGTATGCACCACTACACTTGAGAAGGGAGAAAAGTAGAGGTCATGATTCCAAACAGATAAGTATATTTTTAGAAAAAATCTAAGCTACAGAATTGGGATGAATTACATGTGAATGAAGATGGCTTAAAAAAGGTTTAGAGATTTATTGATTGATCTCACTTAAACTATCCTGTAAATTTAGATAGACCACAGAAATCCTAAGATTTGGATCCCACTCAACGAACTTTATATCAGGACACATAACTCAAAACTCAGAAGACGTAAATGACACTGCAGTTATTTACTCTTTATAATACAACTTAATAGGCACATGTACCACTACTATAATCAATATCCGCGAAAAAAGTTATCAGCTAATTAAATGGAATATTGGCATCCAACAACACTGAACATATACTAAAAGTCTGAAATAGCACAATACACTACGCGGGTTTGGGTGTGTATTAACACTAAATGATAATTCCAGGTGTCAATAAAAATGCCTAATTGCCGGCATTTCAGTCCTCACTCTAAGCCGACAGTTCTCACTTTAATCTTCAAAATGTTGAAAAAGAAGAAGTGATCAGCTGTACACTAGTACCATAAAGTGATCATATGGACACTAATAGAGGAACTCCGCACTCCACCCCACACAAACACAGAGCAAAAAACATCAAGGTTCAGTGGGGAAGATACCGTGCAGTAGAGTAATTTACCAGTACTGTATTCTTTCTTAATCTCATGTTTCCTTTTACATATATCAACATCAAATTTCAACCCATAGAAATGTCCATTGTAACAACCCAATAACCATCACTTAGAAGAACAAGAATATCCAGCAACAGAAAAACATACCAAATCAGACACTAGCACCCCACCTCCCACAAATAAAACCCTCTATCACTTGCACAAAATGATAGAAAACGATCAACCTTTAAAAAACCATTTCAATTGACGACCATACAAAAGGGATAAATCAGGAAAAAGCAACATCAAGATACCTGTCTGTAGAAACAGACATTTTGTTTATCACCAATATATCACAATACATTTTAGTCACTATATCCACGCCTATGCATCCAACAGTGAGGCTGCCTTGTTGGTTATGATGACCATATAAAATTAGGTCAACATTCATATCAGCCTTACAAATGATAAGGTAGTACGAATTGAAAAAGGAACTTCTTTTAAACATAAAGGAGGCAGTAAACTCTAAAGAAACATGGCAGCAAGCAGACTGCTCCCAGGGGTAAGTAGCTAAAAACTACAGCTTCATACACAGCCACTAAAAGTCTAAAACGAGTCTTGTGAATCAGTTTATTCTCTCAAATTTAATTAAAGAATCTAAGCTTAAAAGTCATCCACAACCTCAAAAAGAAAAAAATTTGAAATGAACTTTATTACACTAACCTTAATAACCACTTAAATCGAGCTGAAATATCAAAACTTATCTACGTAGAAAAGTTGACAAATTGTCATTAACAAAACCTCTCAACTAAAATCCAAGAATGACTTAGAATCAATACAATAGGAATGTACTTGAAATCTATTACATTTAATTATAAATGTATTATCTGCAATCGTATTCTACAACTCTTTCGATAATGACAAGCTTTAATGAATACCCAGATGCCAAATACATATAATATTATTACCATCATGAAAGAATAGGAATTTAATGGGAGGATCCCCATCTCGGTTAACAACAAATCGAGACACTGACACAATCATACGTGAGTAATAAATTTTTATGATTAATTGTTAAAAAGTACAAATGATAAGAGAGAGAATCCTTCTTTTAGCAGTTTCTTACGTTATTCTTACGTTATCAGCATACTGTTGCTATCTTATTCTTGGTAAAGATCTAAAACAAAATCTCTCCTATCACTCTCCTCAAAGAATCCAACTTTGAACAATATCAAGCATAATTCTCCACCATTGTATACTAAACAAAATACAAATGCATAACTTTAGACTTGGATACTAAACAAAACCAAACAGTTCATACTCGAATTTGATTTAGTTATATATTATTTGATACAGGACACTAACAAACAAATAAAACTCGAAAGTACAATGTTAGTCACATTCACTCTTTCCGAACATAAGCTTTTGAATTTCCAAACAGTCGATATTGTTTTACATCAAATTCAACAATCTCTTGCTTTATTTTAGATATTTTTCAACACGACACGGCATGAATCAAGAAAACTTGAGCTTTCATAGAAGTTCATTCTTATTCTTACGAGCTACACAAAAACCACAACCAAACACAGTATAGTAATTAATTAACATGATGAATAAGATAGGAATTTAACACTTACGAGGTCTTCATTGATGACGTAACAATTGAAATCATCATCCCAACCATCATGAAGATTCTTCTCCTTGACTAGCTCTCCGATGTTGATGTGTCGGAGATTGGTGGCTTCCGACAGCGCCGCCGAGAAAGTGGACTTTCCGGTACCAGGAGTTCCGGTGACGAGAATGTTTGGTCTGCTCCTTGTCGCCATTTATATGCTCCCACTAAAACCCTAAGCCCTCTTCTACTACTATTATAGACTATAGTAGTAGTGTAAGTAAATGGACCGGTTTTTACCGTGTTTTCTTTTTTACCTTTACTGCAATTAGGGCAATGTCCTGTTTTCACTGTACTAGGTTTGGTTTCCTCAAGCTGATTCACAAAAATGATTAAAAAGTGTGTCTATTTTCAGTATTAAGAAATAAGAATGAACGGAAGTTGGGCTTTTTTTCAAAATTCGTTTGCAAAAATACGTTTTTCTGAAAATTTTTATTTGTAAAAATGTGCTTTTTAATTTATTTATTTCCGAAAATAGGGTTTTGCAACCTTGCCACGCTACCTTGAATACAACCACATGCAATGTAACAAAAAAAAATTCAATTATTTTTCATAAAGCATAAATGAAGTTGCATATCGGTTGTTTTTGGTTGCAAACCGTATTTTTGCAAATATTTTCAAAAAATAGTAAAATCGTAAAAATATTTTTAAAAAAATAGTATTTTTGGTAATTTCTCAAAGGAAGATTCATTTCAAATAAATAAATACATTTATATATATATATTAAAATTTAAGAAAATAAAAAAAAAGACTTCATTTTTAAATTTAAGTTAGCAGAAGAAATATTAAAATTTTTAAGGATACCAGTACTTGGCATGACTTGATTAGGTGTAAAAATGAAGAGAAATTTATGTTATTGTATTGAAATTATCAATATACAAACCTCTACTATTCTCTTTTACTAAACTGTAATGTAAAGAAATTCATTCAAAAAAACTATAAAGAAAATCTTTTGATGAAATTCTTTTAGTATGAAAAAACAATCCTGTCAAAAAAAGTTTTGAAAATAAAATGAACTAGGAGTATTAAAATTTAATTACTCAAAATACTAATATCTTGGTTTGAATTATATACAGAGCATCCAATTTTGTTCCCCCCAGTCACTCGCACGACAAAATAAAAATACTTAGTAAAAATGAAGTACAGAATAATCATTGTTTTATTTAATGACTTTTTATGCAATGAATACAAGAAATTCTATACAACAATCAACAATGAATGATAATGATACAACTATACCTATTTTGCAAATTTTTCTATACGTGATCAGACTCACATCTTAACTACAAAGAAACATCATGGCTCACAACAGATTCAAACAACAATCAGACTTTCCCTCCACAAACCTCCTTTTAATTTGTCGGAGCTGTCAAGGAGAGCTAAGTTGCTAAAGATAACAAGAACTACCTCAACTGCTCCCAAAGGTACTAGTCGGCAGCCAATAAATAAGCCAACTGGAAGCTTCGTATAATTTTCCAACTGCTCACATTATTGAATAAATAGCAATTAAAGTTATATCTTTTCTATTGACAGTGTTTCGTCATCAAGTTTGGTGTTTATTGGACATTTAGATGCATGCGCGCAGTAATTGCATTTCCAGCGTTCATCATCTGGAATGTAAGTCGCGTCACGTTCACCCTGCCAAAACTCAAGAGAGCACTTAATTTGACTTCTGACCCAGTCAGAATCAAATTCAAATTGGTCTTCACCAATCAATGAATGATCTTTTTGAGATTCATATCTGCCCAAACAATAGATATAATTAAAGAAAAAAGGAACAAGTGTCGTACTACTGCAGATATTTACAAATGAAAAGAAAAGGAGATGCTAGCAACCCAAGTATAACAGTGATGGTGCATAACTGAGAAACACTTAAAAAGGAATAAATAAAAGATATGAATACGCTAAAGGAAAGAAATAACGGCATGGTCCATGGACACTGATAGTGCACAGGATGTGGTTTAAAAGATAAACCAGTTCCTGATTGTGCACTAGCCTACATGGCACGCTCCGCCAAATATGTGCGCGGCGCGCATATGTGTACTGTGCATCATATTGTTAAGTTCACCGGTCTCATAAAAAATCAAATGACATAATTATCTAAATATATACACAGAGAATTTCAAACATTAGTCTTGCACACACCTCAAAAGCATCTGCTCATGGGCAAGAGGCAGCATGGAACAGGTAGTCTGATGATACCGCAATAATTCATTAAGAGTCTGCATCAGAAGTCATTAGAAAACAGTTTATAAGAAAGGCCACCAAATCGCAAATCATGAGTAAAGGCCTTTTCGTTTACTTATTTTCTAGTCTTTCAACGTAAGCACCGCAGCACATATAATTTACCTGGGCAGGAAAACCTGACTTTGCAGTATCCTCTCTTATATCCTCACACAGGATGTGATTGGGATTCAGAGAAAAGAAATTTAGAAACTGTTTATAGGGGAATTTATCAGTAATTAAATTGTCCCATAGATATTTGTAGCACATTAATTGAAGCCTGCAAAAATGAATATATATTGCTTAAAAAAAACTTAACCAAAATGGCACAACTCAGACAAAAGGATAGCCGGATAAGTCGTAGTAATATCCACACCTTCCATTTCTCCTTTGAGGATCTCTAGGAAACCCAGCCTGTGACCTGGTTTTAGTTTCCACCAATGTTAAATTCCTCTGATTTCCTGTCAGAGGCATTCTGATTTCATCAATCACTCCCACCATCCATACACCATGTGCAAAGCCTATTCTGAAATAACATATATGGTTCATTAAAGGAGCTTTAATTGGCTCTAAGAAAAAACACTATAAATGAGGGCTATAGATGGCGTGGGAGCAACATTCATGGGAAGGACTAGTAAAATATAAAAGAACTTGAATACATGATACAACAATTATTAACAAAGGCCCTGTTTAAGCAAATGAGCTGTATATTGTAATTAACTGAATCCAAACAATGTATGAATAACAATATCGTAAATCTTACATTGGCACCTCTCGTGTCAGTCCATCAAATAGTAACTGATTTACACCACGAATAAAATTCAAGACTTTTAACGCCCATACATCTTCATCTGTTTCGATCTGAACTTTTACTCTCCTTACAACCTGCACAAATGTACAGCACCGATTATCGAACATGAAGAATAAGAAACTACAAAAATAGCATCAATCTCTGTTTAGGGATTGCAGATAGTCTTCCGAAGAAAAAACGTGATCTTAAAATGTTTACTCCACTGAAT
>PHNY01217032.1:383-12763 GCA_003724115.2 Anethum foeniculum
TGCACGGGTTACCAACTAGTAATTAGAAAAATAGATATTACATAATTATTAGTACCAAAATTTGGTACTTTGGTACTTTAGTACCGTGTTCCATTTAAACATGGTTTCGCTTATTAATAAAGAGGAGAGATAGATTTAGCTAAAGCATTAGCAGCTTCATTCTCTACTTGAACCCGACTTCAGCACAACCTCTCAAAAGTATAAATTTCTGATTCGCAAATCAATGCATCTTCCATTCTACGACTTTCATCTGAATTCAAAATCAGATTAATTGCTTTCTTACAATCAGAAGCTGCGGTAAACTCAATATACCGAAGTTCCAATGCAACAATCAAACCCTCCTTGATTATATTAATGTTTCCTTAATAAGCGTAAAAATTTGAAAACAGACTACATCGAAAGAACAGAATGAAGCAATATAACTAGTTTATATGAAATTTATGTCTCTATCTTTCTATGTTTTATGCGTTCTCACAGACACTTCAGTGGCCTATATGAAAGTCAATGATCTTCATCACTAATATATTATATATTACTATATATATCAAGACAGGCCATTGTGAAAATGACACATTCATATACATTGGTTCTGATCGTTTCAAAATTTCAACACTAAGCAGATTACAAGACGCAATAATCTTATAAATGATTTTTAACTTATATATTATTGCCTAATAAGGACAATGATAGCTAAACAGACAATGAGAAGATTCATTGAAATAGTGCAAATTCCACCCTCTCCACAAAAATAAGAAATATTATCTAGGCTTACAACAAACCCCCAACAGCTGCCCACATCAACATGGCCGAAACTCTTAAATCGGTTTTCAAGCCAGTTCAAGAACTGGCCGTGGATTGTAACACACTGCCGGAAAGATATATTTATAAACTCAATGAGGATGTCATCGGTATTAATTTTCCAGTAATAGATATTCCGGTTATTGACCTCAGCTCTCTGAAATATCCATCACCATCTGCGGATAAAGAACTTGAAAAACTAAGAACATCCTTAAGTTCATGTGGTTGCTTTCAGGTTTGTGATGTTGTTTAATTAACTAAAGAACAGTGTTTTCATTTAAGTTATATTAGGATTATAACGGTGAGTTTGGATTTGTGGTTTGTCTCTTCTTTCCCAGGCAATTAATCATGGAATGACAAGTTCATTTCTTCAGCAAGTGCATGGTATAGGCAAAGACTTCTTTGCACTTCCAATGAACGAAAAGCTCAAGTGCTTAAGAACTGGTGACGATATGGAAGGATATGGTAATGATCCAGTGTTCTCAGAGCAACAAATTCTTGATTGGAATGACCGAGTGTATCTTATCACAAACCCTGAGGACCAGAGGAAATTTCATCTTTGGCCTCAAAATCCAAAAAAATTTAGGTAACACACTTCTCATAACAATAAATTATAGATAAAATGTATAAGATCTACTTAGTGTCTTCCCTAACACCTTATAATTTTGTAAGAGCCCATCACCTAACATGGTTTAGAGCTCAGATTAGTAGTGGTCTCAGGTTAAGAACCTCATACTCGCAATAGACGAGTGAGATTGTGTTTTGTAGTAAGGTTTCTTATGATGTTCCACTACTAGAACTGAGGGAATATTTCACCCACAATATTGTTCCCTTAGGGGTTATTGTGTTTGTCCACGTCTACAAGCGATTGTAGGGATCATGTTATAAAATATTTTTAGTGTCTTCTATTAACACGCATTAGGGTTTGGCAAAGTCGATTATACAACACTGTTAAACTTTTCAAAAAGCTAACTATACAACTAGCTCAGTTTTAGTGATAGTTGTGGCAACATATGGTTTCTACTGCAGAGAAATATTGCAGGAATACTCTGAGAGGTTAAGGTTGCTAAATGAAGTTGTCTTGAAGGCCTTGTCAAGGTCACTGAACTTGAAAGAAAGCTGCTTTTTGGATCAGTATGGGAAAAATGGAAACATGGTTACAAGATTTAACTACTACCCTCCTTGCCCAAGGCCTGAACTTACACTAGGAACCAAAGCACATGCAGATGGATCAGCTATTACATTTCTATTGCAAGACAAAGACGTGGAGGGCCTTCAAATCTTGATAGGTGATCAGTGGTTTACTGTACCTACGGTTCCTGATGCTCTTCTTGTCAATGTCGGTGATCAAGTTGAGGTAATTCACATTAAGCTTTGTTTACAGCACAGTTTTACAAAAATGAAATCAGGAAAACATTACAATGTGTGTTGTGTGTGTTTCGCGTGCACAGATAATGAGTAATGGGATATTTAAGAGTCCAATGCATAGAGTGGTGACAAATTCAGAAAGAGAGAGGATGACTGTGGCTGTGTTCTGTATTCCGGATTCTAGTGGGGATATTGAACCGGCAGAAGGGCTGATTACAGAGATAAGGCCAAGATTATACAAGAAGATCAAGAATTATCTTGGTAGTTACTTTGAAAACTATCAGCAGGGGAAGAGAACTATAGAAGCAGCAAAAATCTGATAGTCATGCCTGTAGGCGAATATTGGGTAGAAGAAAACTGTGTGGCTTCCATTTCTTATTATAAGATACTTGTATGAAAGTTATGTAGCAAAATGCGCAAATTGTATTTTGGAACAAAAAATTTCAATAAAATACCAGCCACTTTGCTTACATGTACAAATGTATATTATAAATCAGTTGATAAACTGGGAAGTCATTCCTTGAAGAACATAGTTAAAGACCACTGGACAAGAACTTCGTATTTACGGCAAAAAAATTTCTGAATTCCTTAGTTTAGCCTGAGTAAGCTAGTATCACGTCCGAATTCATATAGAAATCACTGTCTAGGTATTTCTAGAAATTACTAGGGGATTAGGTGTTGTGGGAATGATCAGTTTAAAATTAGATGCAAGTTCCCAAAATAACGCAAATTCAGCCATTTTTCATATATTGCCGTGTTAGAGTTGTTTATTTGACTTTACACATGTTTATCATAAGACCGGTCAGTAGTATAATCTTATACGTAAGCTTACTATCATGTAATGAACAGTATTACATTCTTGTATTGATATTTAGATAAATGGAAAAAGGTATGGCGAGAAATGGCAGTTCTTTCCTTTACATGTGGGAGCCTATGTGGGGGAGTGACAGTATGTCATTCTTCTAAGCTGGATGACCTAGGTTCTATCTATATTCTGTACAGGAATTTACAAGTACCTCAAGTTATAGTTGAATAGACTTCAGAGTTCTTTAAAGAGCCTTCTGGTCTAGCCTCTCGTTCCAATTTAAGCAACGAATCAAGCTACGAAACCAGTCACCAGTTTGGTCGCATTTGTTGACAGTTGGAAGTGGATGTTGACTCATATTTATCCGAACAGAATCTCCTCTTGAGAGTTGCTGTCTTCTCTTTCCATCAAATGAGACCCAAGCATTACTTCTTGCATCCTTGGGTATCTAACCAAATCAGAATTTAAATAATTAGCGGTGGCTAATTTGTGACAAGAGTCACACTAGCACAAACACGACAATCTGCGGGGGAAACTTTTTCTAAACAATAATCATTCAAAATTTGATTTCATATAAGACGTAAAAAATAAGTATTGATCAGCAAGAAGCGATTGCAATGACCAAACAGAAATTTAGACTTTGATGCTTTAGTATCTTAGGTATAGTAAAAGCTATTTAGGTACGAGGAAATGAGAAAATAAACTACACCTTTAATTCAAGACGGGCAGAGTCTGGAAGTATAACAGGTCTGAAGGAGAGGGAGTGTGGGCAGATCGGTGTGAAAAGCATACAGGGAACATTAGGATGCACCTGCATACAGAACAATCAGTAAGTTGGTTAAGAATGTTTAGTCAATGTTGTAAAAGAATGAAAAAGATTCCAAGTTGTCTAAAAGATAACCCGCTTAAATTCTTGTTTACTTTGTAAGGAACTAAATCTGCTACGTAGAATCAGGCTGACAAAAAATAAAGTAGCTTCGCCTGGAGAGTAAAAAAACTCTTTAAAGTTTGATCTATTAGACTATAAGTGACAACTTACGGACCCTCAGCCCCCTTCTCATTAAAAAAAATGGAGAGTAAAATGTGAATTAGGTATAAAAATCAGATATCCAGTTAATTGACTAAACTATCGGAATAGTTTTCTTTGTTCTTTTTTTTGATATCCACCATTGAAACATAACTTACATAATCTCTCTACACAAGCTTCCTGTTATGCTATGAAGAAAAAAACTCTAAAGCATAATAAATGAGGCCTTTAAAATGGCATAAGGAAAGGTAAATCGCCCCATGAGCAAAGGATCCAAGATGTTCATTTATAAGATAGTGAATGCAGTCTTCTCTAGAGGGGTTACTGCTCTTTCACAGTAACAGACACATATACCACGTATAGTAATTATAAGGTAAACAATATATTTATCAAAGTTTATCTCAAGTGTACAATAAATGAAGTGCATGCTTGAGATATATTTTGATGAATGGATCGCAATCTTACAAATACACACAACCTATAAAAATCATAAATATGTACTTAGTATACTCAGAGAAGCTATTCCTTTGTTTGATCGAATCATATAAGTTATCGTAAGAACATATGCTTAGCATTTTAAATTTTAGAATATCTGGAATAGTTGGTCAAATACACAAATTTGGCCAAGTTTGTACTGATGATAACTTTGAATAAGTTTTAAATTGTAGGAGATTCTCAGGGAGATTAGATATTGTTTGCTTGCTACATTGCTCTATATATAGCACATTTACATGATTATGAAAATGCACGTTCAGATTTTTACATCAATGTTGTATCTTCTTCTTTATAATATGCTATTATAATAAAAACCAACTATAATTACCACAAATTTGTATAAATTGTTACATATTAGCATAACTTTCTGTACCCATGCCCTGCACAAAAATCATTACTAGTTTATTATTAGAGGATGATCATAAAACAGATCATTCTTCGAACTTTGGTAGTTCAATAGTTCTCAAACTACCATCAATTAGAAAAGTATAAGTTATCCTTGAAATTAGGCAAAGACAAAAAACTGACAGCAGACTAAGAACACACACATTAGACTGTTAAGCTCCATGAACTTCAAAGGTTGCAATTATATTGAAAAAAGTTTTTTAGAAGATGAAGCTGATATTGAAGAACAGCCAAAAGTTGGGGAAAGAATTACAGAGGGTTCGATGGAATAGAAAAAATGGAAAGTTCTATATTTCGAACATGGAATTTATTTAATTTCTTTCAAGCCACATAATAAATTTCTCTTTGCTCTATTTTGATCCCCAAATGAGTTAAGAATCATTACGTTTCCATGTTAGATTTAGGAGTGCGAGAGAACTGGTCATGATGCAAGGTTTAATGTGCCTACTTATCCAGCTTAGACTTGTACTTCTATATTAAATATTTATATATATTAAGCACTATTAAGAACGCCAACTTACCATAGAGCCTCCTGCAGCTGTAGAGTAAGCTGTACTTCCGGTTGGCGTGGCTATTATAACCCCGTCACCTTGCACCTATTAAATTATTTGTAACAAAAGCAGCAATTTTAGGAACATGTAGTCTGCAGCAACTTAATTATAAATCGGAACTCTAGCAAATATTAAAACTATGCAGCACCTTAGTTATTAAGCGGTCATGTTCATAACATTCAATTTTTGAAAGATATGGGTTCGAACCACGATCAACCACAATCTCATTGAGGACATCAAATATTTTTCCAGGCACTGATTTTCCATTTCGAAATATCTCACAGCGAAGTCGCATCCTAAGAGTTATATAAACACCATCCATCGTGTTGTTCCCATGAATAACTTGTTTCAAATCCTGCCTATAGTCTGCAAACTGTATGTAAAGAAAATAATAGACTAAGAGTGGTAGAAAATAACAAATTCCCATATCAAATCAGAGTGAGAAGCTTACAATATGCGAAGTGAGAAATCCAAGGGAGCCAAGATTAAACGAAACGAAAGGAGGAACGGCACCTCTAAACAGATTTGATCCATGAAGTATAACCCCATCCCCTCCTAAGCAAGCTACAAAATCAACTCTCTCATGAAGATCGCTACATTATAAAAACAGCTACGATCAGAATTTTACACAATAGCATAGAAAACAATTATGCTCTTTGTATAAGCACACGGCATAGTACCTCGTATCTTGGCTATAGAAGGTCTGAACAAATCCAAAACCAGGAATTCGGGCGAAAATGTCGTGGACTTCAGGCTCAACAAGGACATTCATTTTCTGTTGGTGATATAGAAAAGAGGCAACCTGCGTTTGCATAATATGTTGTTCAAATAGATAAAGCTGACAAATTGAATAATCATTAACACAAACTGTACACATGAAATATATAACACCAAAATGATCAATAACTGCAGATATCTTGTCAACTGAAAACGATAAATATATTGTATTTGACAAAGCCAGAAAGACATTTTCCTATTAATTTATTCCACGATTTTAGTGTGATACCTCTTTAGCTTCTTCCATGAGTTCTTCACCTAATTTCTTCAGTAATAATACAGTCTTTGGAGTCGATTTCCACATCAACATCTGTTGCTGGGTGCTAGGATGAGTGAAGGCTAAGGAAGATTCAGTTACCTTTTCTCTAGAGCATGAGACTCCATCTGTACGTACCAAGAACATCTCTGCTTTTTTTCTTGACTGCACTCTAACAACACCTGTTGCTGAGGCACACATATTTCCTTCAATCAGCTCCGTTTCATCATTTTGGGAAGACAGTGTGGCCGTTGTCTTATTCCTTTGATCAGCAGACATGGTTAATGAAATAACACTTTTATCTAACCCGTTGGTTGCTCTAATATGATCATCAGTTTTCCTTGTGGTATACATTTTGTCACTAGATGCAATTGAAATGGGGTCAGGGGACTGATATGTGTAACTACCACCTCCCTTGTAAGATCCATTAGTACTGAGATTCACATGACTAACTGCAGACCCATTTGAACTCTCTCTTTTCTGGTCTACTAATTCAGCATTCATTTGACTAATTTCGGATCTCATAATTGTTCCGTTGTAGGTCCCTCTTGAACCGTACAATTCCATCCATCTTTTCTGTTTACCATTAAAGTATCTGCCAGGTGAGATCTTTTTGTTTTTGAAAAACCGAGACATTGACTTTCTGGAAAAAACATTTGAAGGAGGTAGCTGTGAGTAGAAAGGTCTCACAGCACTCCCATCGTTGATCAGAGACTCATTTTTGTTAACATCAACTGTTTGTGAAATTGACATGGTATCAAGAAAATCAGATACTCCATTATCAGAGTGGTTGCTATTTTCAGAAGCTGAAGAGTCTTTCTTGGAAAGTTTTCCAATGGAACTGTAACTTGTCTTTGAATTAACTTCCACGAACCCATTCTTATCATCAAGTGCATCATCCTTTGATTTTACTGACATCTGCATATTTTTCATATCTGTAATACCAACTAACATGATACCATTTGGTAAGATTGCCTTGTTAGAGGGGAATTGGGACCTGTAGTGAGTCATATATTGCCTCCATCTAGAGACCATAGCAGAAGTTCTCCAAACCCCTTCCTTACTGTGGAGATATATGGGCTTTTTTCTTGAATCAGACACCAATGATGAAAACGTTTCAACCTGCTCCATCGTTGGAGCAGTGCCAACTTCAACTGGAAGTTTGACCAATTCTACTTTCTGAGAAGTAACAACTTCATCTAACAGGGTCTGATAAAAATGATCCTTTACAGCCTCTGCTCTGAGATCTACAATTGTTTTAAATCCATTGTCTAAGAGCCACTTCAGACTTTCTTCAGTCAATTGGCTACCTCTATAAAAAGCAATCTCAGAACCTTCAGATTCGTGATCTTCTTTTAAAGTGGATAAATAAACTGGATTCCAGTTTGCAAACAACATATGGCATGGGGAACCATCCTGTCGTGGATAACCAGAATCATAGCAAACATTTTTTAGTCTCTGTAGCTTCCTCCATAAACCCACTCTTTCAATATCGTCAGGGGTAAGATAGTCTTCGAGAGCAACATGTAAGCTCTCACAATACCTTTTCATCTCGGTTCTAAAACTGGCAAGTGGTGGAAGTTTGTCTTCTGATATATTTACGTCAGAAATGCTAAATGATGAGGTCATAGATGATCTTCCAGAAAGAAGATCCTCCCTTCCTTTGTTCAGAAGACATATCATACAACCAAGAACAGACACAATTTTATCTTCCAACAACGGTTTATCTTCTGATGGAAAACCATATGACACACTACATTCTCCTGTTACTGGATTGCACAGTGTTTTCATTAATGCATTATGAAGACGTTCTGCTGCTCTAAAGATTCTGCAGTAAGCCTCAACTTCTGCTATATCTCCAGGAAGTGGACCAATCCATGGCAACTGTGATAGGTCACTGGACTGATGGTGGAATAAAAATTCAATAAAAGAAGCAGTTGGACAAAATATTGAACCAAAAGTAGATATATAAGTATCTTATAAAATAATACAAATATGCTCCTAAGGTCAAAAGATAAAAGATTTTCCAGAGTAAATTCATGCACAAGGAAAAAAAAAAGAAACATATTCTGGGACCAGTACACGATATAGTACAATTATGTCCAACAAGTTGGTTAAAGTCAATATCGTCAAAACGAGATCCAAATAAAAAAATGTAAAAACCTTATCCATAGGGGAAACAAAAAAATCAATACCTGATAGTGATCACTGAAAGTAAAACAATATTCACTTTGAGCAATTACTTGCTGAAACAAACGATTCCGGACTACATAGTATAGTAAGAGTGAACGAGATATTTATTCATGAGCAAAGACATGTAGCAGGATCTTGGTTGGTGAGACTCAATATCTTCTACGCACTATTTTCCGATTGAGCTCAGACTTCACAATGAATAGTAAAATTGTCCATTCTCTCTTTGCACTAATTTTGAATGTGATCTCGAAAAGGATGATTTATAAGAGTGCCCGTGGTGTATGCTTTCTCCAATAACAGTATTCTAGTGGCTAAAATGCAGGAAGAGGAACATGTGAAATTGAAATGGAGAGACGCGTTAGAAGTACACGGCATGCACGGTACAAGTTAGTCTTGGAGAGTAAAGGATGCCCAAAAAAGACTGTTTGAAGTACTTGGGTTCTATTATCCAAAGGGATGGAGAGGTTGGGGAAGATGTTATGAACATATCGAGACACGATGGCTAGAGTGGAGGGTGGTTTCACGGGTAATCAGGGACGTATCTAGCATTTGATACTGTGGGGGCAAAAAATTAAGAGCATATAAATCAAAAACTTCAAATTACCTTGTACATTATGACCTTTTTTAATAATCTGTTGGCATAAGTGCCTAGATTTGGAATCACTAGCACATACATGGAAAATATTAAACACCTTATTACTGAGCCACGAGTATTTTTGTGCAAGTTCAGGAGATTCAAGGTACAAGTTTAGTATGATAGACAAAATATAAAATATGGGATAAGATTTGCACCCACAACAAGAATAAGAAGTACACCCAAAATCATAGGGGCAAGCCCTGCAATATGTTCAAGCACTTCGCTAAGTATACATATGCTCCCCAGGATCAACTAGAGCATCGACAATGTAAGCAACTTCGTCAGTTGCATGCACATGACAAATCATTCAAAAAAATGTGCTGTATATTCTCTCTCTTCCACTTCATTTTCGGCAACTTTCTTTTAAAATATACTCCCATCCTAAGCAGCATTCCGAAGTTGCCATTACATCATTTAATTTAATAGTTTTATACAAAAGTCACTAATTTAGTTTCACTATTAGTAGCACAAGATTATTACATAAATTTTTATTAAGGATATATATTACATGAGACCGATGTATAACAAATTAAAATAATGTATTCATAAGATATTATAATATATTAAGTAAAAAAATGAATGTGAAAACATAGTGCGCACACATATTAAACATTGCCGGTTTGCCATGATTCATGAATAAGTCATAAAACAATAGGTTATGATAGGGAGAAATGTTAAATTAGTTCACAAAGCAAGAAAATTATAATAATAAGCTTGGTGGGCAATGTTGCCCAACAGGGAACAAATCTCTTGCATTGTAGAGCAAAGCAACAGCCTTACTCCAACGGAGAGGCAATCACATGGCTCTTGCATGTCACCATAGGCAAGAAAATCCCGCTAGAGAGCCTAGAGTTGCTTTAAGACCATCCCTAAGAGCATCCGCAGCGCATGGACTCTTCATGCATCGGGAAAAGAAAAGTGGAACTGTCCCTTGCTAACCGCGCTAGAGAGGAAGGAAAAAAAAAAAAAGGCCAGGCCCGCCTTCCCGTCCCCGAACTATTTCGTACCATGACCACCAACACCTTCTATGTATAAAAAAAATTACTTTAAATTTATCATACTACATACGAGTGGACCCAGCTCAGTTGAAGTGGTCAAAAAAAGTGTCATGTGCATTGTAACTAAAATGGTCATTCCATCCAAAAATCACTTGGGTCTAATTGGCATATAAATAAGACTGAAAAGTAAGGTAAGTATCTTTTAGCATTGCAGATGCTAGTGCGTGGGTCATGTAAGACTTTGGGACACATAAAATGGAATTGATCATTTAAATGCGCATTAGAGCAAGATAAGAAAAAATGTCCAAGGATGCCTTCCCGTCCCCAAACTACTTCCTGCACCACTGAACTATACGTGTCCTTTAAATATTGAGAGAAAATCTAATCAAAGAACAATATTAAAGCGGGTCATCTATTACAATTTTTATTTTTATGTCTTAAAATATAAGTTGTTACAAGAAAATTAGATATTATTGAAAGATTATTTATACAGTATTGTGATTATTTGTTTGTTTATTTTTTCTATATTATAAAAGAGATTTACATTTTAAAGAAGTTTAAACAAATATATTTATTACAACGGATATCGCCCAAAAATATATAATACGAATCGTTATAAAATGAAAAAATATTGAAGAAATAAAATTTATAATTTGTCTATATTTTATTTGTACAATATTGTATATACTGACTTAGGGTATTATAGATATTCGTTTCTCAATTTTTTTAAAATAATTTATATTTGAGAGTTTAAGAAAAAAATTATAAGACTTAATTTGATTTAGTAAGGATTAACCTTTTAAAAGTTTTACAAAATTATTAACCACAATTCAATAGATTTATTTCATAACAAGTTCTAAATAATAATAAAAAATTTAACTTTACTTAACTTGACTTGATAATGTCTCTATTATGACTAACGACTTAAAATCTCAGCTAAAAGGATCTTATATAAACGTGTTAATCCAACAAATTGTCATTATAAACTTTCATTCCACGCCCCCATGAAATACAATTAGAAATCAATCATAAATAGGAATCACATAATTTCTTGTTCAGGGAAGGAAACAGACATTATACCTGTTGTCTAAGTTAAAACTTACAATGTTTCCATGTAAATTTAAAGAGATATATGAAACCTAAAGCTGCTGCTCTAAACAAACCACTTTGATCATGGCTTCCAAGTGGGTGTTCAACAAGTTTTTGGGAGCAGGATCGTACAGTTCTATTTTCTTAGCACAATGTGCATCGCCTTCTTTAGCCCAACTTAAATTCACATATTATAACAGTATAATTCATAACAATCAAGCAAATTATAAGAGGAATTGGCACGTTTGGAGTCACAATTAATAAAAGGATACCTACATTTATACACGAGCATGGACTTAAATAAGTTGGGCTGGGGTGGAAAGTTAGCACGAACATACTTTCAACTTATCTCATATAAGTTGTAAATAAAGCATTTCTCTTATTTTTCCAAACATGTCAAATAAGTTGAGGCGAGCTTTTGACCCATATAAGTGGGCTTACTTAAATGGGTGGCCAAACACACACTATATAATGAATCTATTCTATATTATAATAGACGAAACATTGAAAGTTTGGTAGTCGGTCGGTACGGTACTTGCTGAAATTACTTAATTACCCTTACTTAATAATTTCATTATTTTTATTTAATTATCCTTACTTAATTAGTACATAAACCAATTACCTTTTTTAAGTAAAAAACATTACCTTTTTTATTTCGTATATAGACCAATTACCTTTTCTAAGTAAAACACATCACCTTCTTTATTTTTCCCAACTAAACCACTTCTTTTTCCAAATATATCACGGGCAATTCTATTTAATAAATCTATAAAATTACCAATAATTAACCAATTACCCTACTAAAACATAGTATCTTATATATTTTTAAAAAAAAATAAAACTTTCTCTTTTTCCGAAAGTAACACGGACAATTCTAATTAATAAAATAAAATATTTATCTATCAATCTATTCTATATTATAATAGACGAAATATTAAAAGTTTGGTAGTCGGTCGGTACGGTACTTGCTGAAATTACCTA
>PHNY01217032.1:12786-35635 GCA_003724115.2 Anethum foeniculum
ATCACCCTTACTTAATAATTTCATTATTTTTACTTAATTGAACTTACTTAATTAGTATATAAAGCAATTACCTTTTTTAAGNTGAAACACAATACCTTTTTTATTTTACACATCTAAGGCACCTCTTTTTCCAAAAATATCACGAGTAATTATGTTTATTAAAATATTAAGATTACTAATAACTAATCAATTGTCTTTTTCTACTAAAACATATTATCTTTTATATTTTAAATAACAAAACTTACTCTTTTTTCCGAAAATAACAAGGGCAATTATAATAATTAAATTAAAATAATAATACTATAATTATTAATAATTAATCAGTTAGCTTTTTCAGCTCAGACACAATATTGTTTATATTTTTTAACTAAGGTACCTTTAATTCAAAAAATATCACGAACGTGTACATGTTAATATACAATTATTATCAAATCATATCATTTAAAAAATTAAACCAACCAATTTTGATGTTTTAAAATTTAAATAAAATTAAAAAATTATGTAATATTAAAGAAAATACGTACGTCACACGGGTTATAAGCTACTATCTATCTATAATATACTATATTATAGTTATTATAATAAAATAAAATATTAATAACTTTTATTTTATTTATAATTAGTATATAAACCAATTACCTTTTCAACTAAAACACGTTACCTTTTTTATTTTTTTCAAACTAAAACATTTTAATTTCCAAAAATACCACGGACAATTTTATCTAATAAAATAAAATTAAAACACATTACCTTTTAAATTGAAATCTATTTACTTTTATAAACACACTAATAAATATCCATTATATTGTATTTTTTTTTAATCATTAAAAAACAACTAGCAATACACCTAAAAATAACAACTATATTATATCTTACCATCATAATATTGCCTCTTTTAAATAAAACATGTTATTATAAACTATAAACTATAAACTACATCTTTTGATCATTAATAAAATTAAAATTGTTACCTATTTCTTCTTTAAGCCTTATTAATAGGTCCAGCTATTATAAAAATAATTGTTAAAAAATTTAACATATTTAATTATTTTAAAGATATATTATAATAAAAATACAAATAATTATTCTAGGACCTACTTACTGTTAAAGTAATAGAATCAATAAGATACTAAAATACCAATGATTGAATACAGAATATTAAAAATAACCCGTGTATCGCTCAAGATATAACTATTGTATTAAAGCCGAAATATTGAAATTTTTTTTTAATTTTAAGTCGTTCTATTCAATAAAATAATAAATAGATTGTATCATAATCAATAGTAACTAATCAGTTATTCTTTTTAACTGAAATATGTTATTATATTTTTTCTAAATGAAATCTATTTATCTATTTATTTATAAATACAACAACTTTTTAAAATTAATATAGCATATAAAAGCAACCCGTGCATCGCACGGGATATAAACTAGTATAAATTATAAGACAAAAGTCAATGATATATAATAAAATAACAAAGTGGTTAAAAATAGTTTTTTATGCTTTGCTCCATTACAAAGACGAGGGACGGATTCCATTTTGCGGTGTTCGCAGTAGTCGCGCAGGCAACTTATCACAAGCACCCCACCCACACGACTAGTTGGAGGGGGTTTTAGCTCGAAGGTTCTAAGATGAGTGTCACAAGGTCCGGGTTCATAAAATACAGACTTTTCCATAATCTTCATAAAATATAGACTTTTCCATTTTTTAATAATTCCCCATTCTGAGTGAGTTGGAGCACAGCCAAGAGATTCGTTGATCTAGCTAGAAGCTGCAAATGCTCCCTTGCTCTCACTGTCATCCATCTAAGCGCGAAAATCTACGTTACTCCGACCGTCACTTCCGGCCATCGTACCCGTGTCGACCCAACCCGACACGGGACACGACCCGGAATACGTATTGGATCCTCCAGGTGAATTTCCGACACATCGTCCTCGTCGCCGAAAAAATTATAGGTGATATTCCATAGTGAAGAATTGATAGGTTCTTCTGATATGAAGCAATTATGTAGTTGTAACAGACTAGTAAGATGGTAGAAGAAGAATAGAAGAAGAGAAGAAGAATCGAAAAGAATAAGAGAGGAAGAAGATTGGGTCGGCGGCTACAGGGTTTGTATATAATTGTATGTATATGTTGTATTTATAAAGGTTGACAACTATTATTTTTTTATTTTTTTAATTAGAAAGGAGGACAGCTGTTTGCCACTTATGTATCATAAATTATTAATTTGACTTTGACTGCTTCTATTACTCCATGTAACGACGTTGTGCATACTGCTAATATCCAATACTGTACATACCTCTGTACTATTTCAAATTTTTAATTTTAAAATAAATTTTCAGTTAATTAATAATAATATACTTAAATTTATTCCAAAATCAAAAATACATAAACATTGTGTTGGATACCATGTTCGAGCCTTATTTTATTTATAATATATATTATAAAATTTTGATTCGAATTTTTTTTCAATAAAATTTTAAACAAGTTTAATTTGAAAAACATACTTTTTCTTTGAATAATTGTTCAACTCATTGTCTCATTGTTACTTACTTTCTCTATGAAATTTATAAAAATTTATAGTATATTATGCCGTGTCCCCGTACCCGTGTCTAAAATCCCGACGGTGTCCCCGTCTCCTAGATTTTCAGAGGTGCCGAGTCCGACACTCGGATACATGTCGTATCCGACACTCCGTACCCGAGTCTGAGCAACTTAGGCGAAAATTCTATTTCAATTGAAAAACAAATTCATAAAGTAGCTATCACACTGGCGATGATAGAGATGATGAATGAATATGAGTGTCGGGTAACAAAGAAAGCGCAAGAGTGGAAGCTAGTAGTGATGGTAATGAGAATGTCAAAATAGACACATGGTCACCATGTTGGACGAGGTTCCAAATCATGTCTTCCGCAAAATTAAAAGTTATGCATATTTCAAAAAAAGGTGTCAAAATTACGATAAATTGGTACATTGGTCATGTGGAGGGGACATGTAGACAAATATTAATTGTAGTAGTGTTGTGTGGGAAGACTAATGACATTAATAAAGAAAGTGTGGGAGACATAGGATGGGGCTCACAAGCAACCAACATTTATGTTTGAAATGTTAAACAAAGTCTATGAAGTGACTAATCAACAAATCGCCCAATTGGCAAGTCAAATATGATTTATAATTAATTAATATATGTGTGTGTGTGCACACACACATATACATACATATATATATATATATATATATTTTTAAATGTGTGATGACATAAGACATTCAGTATTAGCCATTAGGCCCATTACACAAGTTTTAATCATATTATTAAGTTATATAAACACTTTTTTGATATTGACTAATAATTATAAGTTATATAACTATATAAGCTACCAACTAATTTAACATTTCATTCATTTAATCACTTTATTCGTCCATTGAAAATCTGACACTTCTTCCCCGTCATCGGAAAAGTCGAAGGTCGTCTGAGCAATCGAAATTGAAGCTCGCCGGAGACAAGTTATGTTTTGCGAAGAGATTAGATGACATTAAAGATCGAGAAGAAGAAGACTGAAAGAGATGAAATGTAGAAATGAAAAGGAAAAAAAGGATGAAGAAGACGATGTATATGTGTGTGTAGACAAACTTTATAAAATATCACAATGTATCTAGACTTTATTTTGTCCACATTCATTTTTAATATAATAAGTGGAAACCAGCCGGCATCAACTCATAAGTACCTTTTGTAATATTAAAATTTGTTATCATGTTACAGTATATTACTTTCCAAAGAAACCGTTTAGTTTATTAATTTAAAAAAAATCAATTATATTAATAATTTTTTCTCAAAATAATAAAAATGACTAAAAACATATTTCTTATTTATTCTTAACATATTCTTAACATATAAAATATATATAATTTATTTAAAATTTGTCATGTCCCTGTATCCGTGTCCTAAAATTTTCGAGATTACTTTTCGAGATTACTGAATCCAACACTCGGATATGTGTCGTGTCTGACACTCCAAACCC
This sequence comes from Anethum foeniculum, assembly GCA_003724115.2. Taxonomy (NCBI): domain Eukaryota; kingdom Viridiplantae; phylum Streptophyta; class Magnoliopsida; order Apiales; family Apiaceae; genus Anethum; species Anethum foeniculum. The sequence continues at coordinate 16,807 of PHNY01217032.1, forward strand.
GAGTCTGAGTAACTTGGCTCGCACATGAAAAATAATACTTAGTCCAACAATGTTTTCATACTTGAGTAGATCTAAAGATAGACTTACATTTGAAATGCACCTTTGACTGTCGTCATAAGCATATTTTTTGTTTAAAATAACAAATAGATTTTGTTCTGTGCACATTTTAATTACATGACTATTTATAAAGTTGTAACAACGCACCACCAACATGATTTGCAGTTGCAAGGCACACAATTTATGTGTGTCATTTGCTAACTTTGTGAGAAACATGAAACATAAACTTTTGATAGAGGCACTATGCATGTCAATGGATCGGATTTGACTAGATACATACATATACATATACATTTAATTTTAATCCATATCCAATTTGTTACGGTTTGGAATATATGATTGGATCTTCAGTCCGTTAAAAACATTTTTTTTTAAATAATGATAGGGTAATGCACTAAGAGTAAGCAAAAAAAAAAAAAACTATTTCATAGAAAAACAAATGCATAATTGAAAAAACCTATATCATTAAACAAAAAAACCTATATAATTGAAAAACAATTGCAATAAAAGTAAGCAAAAAAAAACCTATATCATTGAAAAAATCATATATTATGATAAAATTTAAAGAACTTTTAGTTTTCCTAATTGAATTATTTTTTATGGATCATAGAAAAATGCTAAGTAGACTTTCGACATAGTAGGCTCAATTATTTGAATCTAATGAAACAATGGTGAGCATAAAAAGGAGAAATCTAAAGAAATAACGATGTGTGAAAGAGAGATGACAAACAACTTTAAGTGAGAAAAAAACTAGAACCCATAAAAATTAATTAATTTTGTTATGTATGATTAAATTTAGAGTAAAGTGCATTTTGTGTACTCGTGCTTTACTCAAGACAGCACTTGCAATACTGTAATTCAAAATCGAGCACTTGAAATATCAATGTTTGTATTTTGTTACACTTTGTTGCATTCTGTTAATTTGGATTAACTCAGTTAGTAATGTATGGAGTAAATGTACTTTGTGTACGCACTTTACTCAAAAACATCATTTGCAATACTCTAGTTTCAAATATAGAGTAAAGTGCTAGTACACAGAGTATATTTTAAGTAAAGTGCGAGTACACAAAGTGAACTTTGCTCCCTAAACTATTAACGGAGTTAACCAAATTAACGGAATGCAACAAAATGTAACAAAATACAAACATTGATATTTCAAGTGCTCGTTTTTGAATTGCGGTATCGCAAGTCGTGTCTTGAGTAAAGAACGAGTACATGAAATGCACTTTACTCTTAAATTTATTATACACATTACAATATATAAAATTATATTTGTAGCCGGATTGGGTCTTTATTGGACTGGATGAGTCAATATCTATAAACGCTTTCTAACGGATCAGATCCTATTGGATTGGATCATTTTTCAGTAAGTACAATTCATAACTCCATATACACTTGTTAACGCTTGTTTCGAAACTCCGGACCATTGACAAGCCTATTTAACTTAATGCATCCTATATAATACAGGAAAAAATATTTAAATGTGTTACTGTTTTCATTTTTAGTCAGACCATACCAAAAAGGGCCAGCCATATTAAACACGTCATTTTTCGTAATTTATAATTTATCTCCTCTTTACCTATTAAGCATGATATGCAGAATTTTTTATTTTCATTCCTTCGATTATTAATTATCTTTCAGTAACTAATTACATATTAAAATCTTAAGCTTATCTAATGGTCAGCCTAACAAATTATGGTTAACCCATAAATTAACATAAAATCTTTCATTTTGGAAATTAAACATCATGACATAAAAGAATATCTAAAACTCAACAAACGAAAGTGACCCATAAATTAGTGAAATCATATTTTCGATCAAGCAAAATAGGAAAATTATCAATATAAATAATACATGGAGGTATTAGAATACTAGAAAAAATTCTCAAGTCAAATGAACTTTAAACCATAGTTGTCAAGGACAATGACACAAACAACTATTAACGGCACCCAAAATGCTTTAGATTATGCAATAGCACAGACAATTATTGAAGGCGCCCACAATGCTTTAGATTTACTAATGTCGTAGATTTAGAGAAAAAATTGAAGCATTTTGGGTTCCACGCATCTAGGTGATGCCAAGACATTTTATGGTCTTCACAAAAAAATATTTTTATATTGTTTATTTGTTTTCTTTTCAGAACACTTCTATTTTATTTTAAGCTTACAATATATCTTACCATATGCGCTATCTATCTATTGAATAATAATGATTCTATATAATAGTAATATAAAATGACGATTATGGTTACAGCAAAGATTTATATACAACAACATCCATTTAATCATAATTGCAAAATTTTAGTTTAAAGACCGAGGTAACTAGCACATTCGATATTAAACCACAAGGAGGGTTTGAATCAATAGAAAATTATCACATATTGACCCAGGAGATTACAACTTTAACTAATAAGTTTCAAATAAGTACTCTACTAACTCGCATCATCAAATTAGCATTAACCTGAATGGTAATAGAATTATATTGTAACTCATTAATATTCCACTAAACTTTGAGGACAGTAGTGTTGTGTGTAGTTATCTTATTAATGTTGTTGTGTGGATGTGCTAGTATATTTGTGTAGTACTCAGTTCTACCACCCATTCATTCCACTAAATTTTCTATGAGTCACCAAACTTTCCCATAGGGATTTGCCAATCATGTTCCTTGATTTCTTTCCTTACATACTTTATCGTCCTCTTCTTCATTTATTCTCATTTTTCCCTAGTCGCATCATCAAAATTAGCACCACCCTGAATGGTAATAGAATTATATTGTAACTCATTAATATTCCACTAAACTTTGAGGACAATAGTGTCATGTGTGGTTATCTTATTAATGTTGTTGTGTAGATGTGCTAGTATATTTGTGTAGTACTCAGTTCTACCACTCATTCATTTTACAAAATTTGTTATGTGTCACCAAACCTTCCCATAGGGTTTGCCAATCATGTTCCTTGATTTCTTTCTTTACCTACTTCATTGCCCTCTTCTTCATTTCCTCTCATTTTTCCCTAGTCTTAAATTACTCCTAATTAACAAAAAAGGAATACAATACCTCGTGACCAGTACCTAGCTTCCAAGGAACAAAATTAATGGATGAGAGAACCGGTGACCAAAAAAAAAAGGCTATGAAGAAAATTGTTCAAAATAAAAAACATTTACGTAGATAATAGAGGTGTGAGAAAGTGATTTAGGAGAGGACACTTCAATCAAAACCAGATTCAATTTCTTTTCTTACTTTCCGAACGGGTTCTGGATATAAAATATTTACCAAATCCACAGTATTCATAACTTATTTAGTTATGACTTGGTGTAAGATTTCTTTTCGATTTGGAATTTTGATCATATCATATCTTTTCTTTTTTATTATTAGGCCTTGTGACCTATAATACCCTTTTGTTTATAACCTGTGATTGATCAATAGATGACTAAGATTTCTCTCATCACACCACCTAACCTATTGGTTTGTTCTTTTTCTGTGGAATGAAGAAAATTTTTTATTAATACTGCAATGTCTCGGGAAAGATGCAGACAAGGTATCAATCCATGTACAAAAGAAATGATTTAACAGTGTGAAATTAAAGTAATGAACTGGACTGCTCATAAAGAATAAACGATCATTAAGCTCAAATAGCTAAATAAACTTATCTGATGTATACCGATCAAACATAAGCAATCTAGGGGCGGAAATGTGCCTCTCCAAAAAAAGGCGATTTTTACAAATGGATTTTTTTATCAAAACGAATAGGAGTGCCCCTGCGAAAACTGAAAACTACAGGGGTACCCTTCCGAAATTTAATTCCCCCACCCAAAAAAAAAAAATCTTGAATCCGCCTGGCAAACAAAAGCATAAAAAACAATCTGAAGCCCTGATCATCCTTGCCTATACTATCCAAAATCCAATTTTTTTTAAATTATTCCACTACCATCAAACACACCTTATTGCAAATGAATTACATATATCTCATATTCCTTATAAATTCATCAAACTAAAATTACACAATCAGAAAAGCAACAATATTGCTCATACAAAATCAAAAACAAAGTAGAGAGAAAAGCAAAGTTTTGCAACCAAGAAAAAAAACCCACCTGGGAGTCCAAACCAGTAGTTGAATAGAAATGATTGGTGAGCTGAGCAGTGACAAGAACCCCAAAACGACGCCGTTGAAATGACCGGCTCTCTCTGCTCCGCGGCAGTTTAAACCCAGATGGGGTGCTTTTATTTTTTGAATAAAGATTGAGTGGTTGTGTTGTAATAAAAAGAGAGGGAGTTGTGTTGATTATAAGTAAGTGACATGTCCAACAAGTAGTTGCCATGCCACCATATCAAACTTAAAGAGTATGTTTATGTGTGTAAGAAGATGAGATAATTGGTTGTTATTATTAGGGTGTGGGTTCGTTTTGGTTTTTGTGGCATTTGGATTTTGGTTGTGTGCTTGTTCATGTGATGATGTTTGTCATTGTGTTCTGGTTTTGAAGTAGTGGCAACTGGCAACTGGCAACCAAGGATTGGTTATGGTCAAAAGTAAACAAAAAATAAAGAGAAATAGAGCATTCGAATTCGAGATTAGCAATTTAGCATTTATCAAGCAGGGGTGTCCACATTTCGAGTTGTACAGTTCAACGAAATTTAGCAATTCAAATAAATTGTATAAATTATAATTCAAACTAGATCGCAAGAGCATCGTAAACGGTTTTTTAATTCGTAATTCAAACTAATTTGTAAGAGCATCTCCGATAGTTTTCTAGTTCACTCCTAGAAACATCTCTAATAAATTCTTTATTATGCTCATAACTTAATACTTGAGAAATGAGAACAAAAATATTATTTCATGAGACTCTTAGTGAAAATATTTGGATCGTCGAATTTCAACCCATTAACCGGGTTGAAATCCTATGATCCAAACGGCCCTAAGAGTCTTTTCTTTTTTCTCAATTTTAAGAGTACAATCACACTCTTAACTAATATTATAATATATATTCATGACCACACTCACTTTCTTTTCTCCACTTTCTTTATATCCGTGTGAATTCAAAATATTTTTAATAATAAAAAATGAATTTAGAAGTTAATATAAAAAGTATTGTTGAAGATGAACACGTTCTAAATCCTTAAGAGTTAATTATTTATATTATTTATATAAAGTGTACTAAGAATCTCTTGAAGATGCTATAAATATAATATAAATAATGTGCCTCTTAGCAAGTTAGTGCATAAACGTGTCAACTTCAACAATACTTTTTATCTTGACTTCTAAATTATATAATATTTATATTTGAAATTTCACGATAACAAAAATTTGAATGAAATCATATGCAAGTAATTGTTTTATTAATAAAAATAGGTAAAGAGCTATACAGTTTCTCTTAAAAATGAGGAAAGAGAAGACTCTTAAAAATTTAAGAGTATACTCTTTATAATTTGATTTAAAAGCTTGTTTAAGAGTATACAGTTTTATGGGAGCTCTATTTTTTAGTATACTCTTTATAATTTAATTTGTTTAAAGAGCGGCCGGAGATACTCTAATGCTTTTAGATTGAATCGGTTTAATTAGGTTATTAGCAAATTATAGAATTACGACGCAAAATAGTTTAACAAAATATCTTGTTGCAAAATATCTTGTTGCATGTTTGACTTTGCTTTGCAAGAATTCCAGTTATCTAATTTGCATATAACATAATGATGACTGACGAGATAAGCGCCTTGCAAAGACGGTATTCTCAGTTTTGCAACCAAAAAAAAAAAAAAAAAGACGGTATTCTCAGCTCTCACCGATTCCTGAACTGGGTCTATATTTGACCCAAAATATCATGTAAATAACTGAAATAGAAAATCTAAATTATAATATACATTATACAGAATTTGGATAACTGTTGATACACATTAGAGAAATGGGAGAATTAAAATATATAAACAAATAAAAAAAAACCAAAACCCTGCTTAAAATTGTTGTTTATTTCTTGAAAAAACTGCTAGGTGTCAAGTAAATACGACTATTTGTGCATTATTAATTAGCTAACAATGCCTCGTAAACAATAATAAAAGATCGAAACATAAACTACTCTTTACCCTGCAAAGCACATGTTTATAAACCATGATGGGATAATAATATTCAAAAAGAATTAGCTTGTGAAAAATTTGAAGTACATAACTAAAGCACGTTAAAATGAAATGGATTAGTAGCAAAACTAAACTATACTATTTGTTTTTTTGCCTGGTGTTTTTTCTTATTGACCATCTCAAATAAAACTGGCAGAGCTCATGTGAAACAAGAACATGTTAACATTAGCCTGCGAGTGCTGAAGCATCTATCTGTCAGCCCTCTGAACTAGTCATGGAAAAATCCAAATCCTGCCTTGCCATTTTGAAGCTTTAGGCTTGTCACTTTCATAAGACCATTCGTTCCCCCAAACACCGCTTTGTCCTTGTAAGGTATTAAATATTTTTCCTATATTTGTAAGACAGTAATGGAAAATTCAAGTCTAATTGATCGGGTCTTTAAAATATACTTGATGCTATATATACATTCTCCCAACCAAGCTCTTTTCAAAAAAAAAACCCTCTTTTCTATTTGTTGCCTGGTATCCCTTTTTTGTTCTGCAAATTATGTAGTGACAAGTCAAGTCAATTTTCACATTGAACTACGTGTTCGGACTCTGTCTATAATCATTTGTCTTCCAGATAAATCTTCTTCATACCCAACAACCTGCAATTGAACACACAAGATAATGAGACTTGACGAATTTTTGTCTTTCATTTTACATTACTCTTACTGTGGAAGTAGAACTTTTCTGTTGAATCTTGAACGATTTTAAGCGGTGTTGTGATCATTAAAATTTTAAATGAAATTGACAAGTTTAGGTAATAAAGAAAACCTGAGACTCTGTTTGAGTTTCACTGAAACCATCAAAAATGCTTTTTTCTTGAAAAGGAACGCAATTGTCCTCCTTTTTGTCCGTCCTGAAGCACATTGATAAAACTCATTAAAAGACAATATTTAACAGATGAGCTTGATTATTGACTTATAACAACACAAGCAAGAATAATTCTCAGGATTTCTCATCTCTATCAAAGAATTAAGCTTAGCTTATACAAGAAAGCCCAGATTCTGACAAATTTTCAGTAAATTATGACAGTATATGAACTATTGACAAGAGTTGAAGAAAAGCCAAGAAAAAAAAAAACCTGTGTATCCAGTGCTTAGACAATGCAAAACCAGATTGCAGATCAGCATGATCTTGATCCGGGATTGAGCAATCAGATGAGAAAAGCTGTTTTTACAATTAAGAAATGACATTGCTACAAACATCAACCATATAAGAAAACAGGTAACATATTATCAAGTGGATAGAAGGATACACTTTTAACGCATCCAGTTCTTCCTGGTGACTTCTGAGAAGGAATCTATAACCAAAAGTCAAAATAGATGAGAAGTATTAATGGTCAACCAATGTCTTGGGGCGCAATAGATTTTTGTTATTACCTTGCTCGTTTCCTCCAGCAAATCCTCTATAGCTGCAGCAACATCAGGAACTGCAAAAGAAACTTCAACAGGTTTTTCTGTTGGGAAGCACTCCTTGGTATTAATCTCACATATAGAATTAATCGGGCTTTTGATAGAAGGCAATACACTGTTACGGAGGTCACTATCAGAAAGTTTTGCCCTTTTCTTGACACGGCGTGCGTGATCTGCCTCTGCCCTGTCACTTATGCCACCAGTAAGTTCAGTCCGTAAGCATTTTAGGTCTAGTGACTGGCTTGTCAGCTGGGAGGCACTGTCTCCAGACACCATTTTAACTGCCTGAGTAGGATACTGGCTCACTGTGCACTGTCCTGCCTCACGGTCTTCAGACGTAACTTCATTTGGACAAAATGGATCCCGGGCAACAACTTTATTCTGTCCGTAAATAAAAATGTAGCGTAATGCAAAAATGAATCAAATGCTAGGATGGGCAGGAGTATATGTATATATAACAACTACATAAAGATGGAGAACTGACCTGTTTGACACACTCATAAATCCATTCGCACGTAACTGGAAGTATCCCCCATTTGCAAGCAGCCTCATACTTTGGGCCACTGGTGAACTTACAGAGTAAATGAGTAACTTTTTTAGTCAACTTTTCTGCAAATTTGGCTCCAAGAGTGAAACATAGATTTCTTAGTAGCAATCTGTCTTTCTCATCATACTGCGAGATGCAGAAGTGAAAGCTTTGGAATCCAGGTAATGGAATCTGGCAGGGCAGTGGGGAATAGAGAATGTGACCGCCGATATCAAGGAGCTCTCCATCCTTCAATAACAGTATAACAATCATATGTTCAGCATACCATGTGAGAGAGAGATTCAAAAACATGGCAAAGATGGCAAAATGCATGTTCCCACTATATGTCTCTATCTCAGGTTGAAAGTTAAAAAAAGAAATATATATATATACACACACACACACACACACACACACACAACACATTCAGCGACAACATCTATTTGAAGTTGGTTCACTGAACTTGTCATTTATGCTATTATAAGATATTTCCTGGTGCGCAGTTATCAGGACAACCTAAAACAAAAAGGCCTGCCGCTGTGCATTCAGTATGCTTTGTGAGCACCAAGGAAATTTTGGATAGGTGAAACATTAGATCGTTACATAACATATCCCAACACAATCAACTCAACTTTTGCAACAAAAACAACGTTGTTTGTTACCATAAAACTCCAACGGGCCTCTAAATTTTTTTACTATTTATAGTAAAGAATCGTGGGGAAAGAACATTCTTTTGTAAAGAAAAATATAAATAATATAAATAATTAGTAATATCATCATTATTACTATTATTATCATCATCATTATTACTATAACTATAATAATTTAATAACAATAACCATAATCATTATAATATAATAATAACAAAAACAATAATAATTATTATCATTAATTAATAGGGTTAAATATCAAGTAGGTGACTGACTGTGTCCAGAAAACTCAAGTAGATCACTTATTGCAAATTTGACTCGAACTGATCATCAATTAACTTAATTTGATCATTCCGTTAAAGTCGAAAATTGAAATTACCCGAAATTGAAAAATGGTAACACAGGTGGGTAGAGCTCGTTTGTGGCTTCAATAGGGTTACTAAAACTTGCTATTTAACTCCAGGAATCATGAAGAAATATGACTTTGATTCTTCCGTTTTTGAGATTTCAAAGAATCAAAGCCATATTTTATCATGATTCCTTGAACCAACTCGCAAGTTTTGGTAACCGTATTGAAGCCTTAAATGAGCTCTACCCACCTTTGTTACCATTTTACAATTTCGGATAATTTCAATTTTTGACTTTAACTAAATGATCAGATTAAGTTAATTGATGATCAATTTGAGTCAAATTTGCAATGAGTGACATACTTGAGTTTTCTGGAAGCATCCAGTCACCTATTTGATATTTAACCCTTAACTAATACTCCCTCCGTCCCACCCATTTGTCAACAAATGGGTTGGGCATGTAGGTTAAGAAAAATATATATATAAAGTAGTGGAAAAGTGTAAGAAAAGTGGGTAAAGTGGTGGGACACATCAATATTTAAAATATAAAGTGAGGATAGTGGAAGAAAGTAGAGGATGTACTTGATTTTTTATATTTATAAAAATTTACTACTTTTTTGGAAAATTTTGAAATGTAAAGAATTGGGAGGGACATCCAAAAAAGGAAAGTGTAAAGAAATGGATGACCGAGGGAGTAATATTAATATAATTATAATAATAAATAAATAAATAACAAATAGTAAAAGGCTATACAATGTTTACATGGGGCAGATAAATAGTCCAAAATAATGTTAAAAAATATTGAATGACCAAAAAAAAAATAATAATAACTGATCTTTGCAAATACCTCTAAACAAGACTTTATCCAGTGGCTAGATACAGTAGAGCTTCCTGTAACATTAACTTTATGGGACATTGCACCATGACACTCAACAATAAAGTGCACATACATTTCATCCTGGCAGCTCACCACCTCTCCACCCCCGTCAATGATCCACTGAACGATTTGAGGTCTCTGAGCACATAAAACAATTCAAATCTCTTTTTAAAACTAATAGAAGAAAAAAAGAAACAAAAAAATAACCACAATAATTTAAAAGATCACGAACTACAGTTGCAAGGGAAAGCAAATATAGCTATTAATATCAAATTTCTATAATTATATTTGAAATACTCTACAGATGTTTTTCAAATTAGGAAAGAACTCCAGTCCACAACTGAAGCTTAGCTGCGATTACAAATATTCTTACTAATTATAAGAGGAAAGAATAAGATGGTGGTTTTCATTGTTCCCACGAAGCAAAGTGATGCATCTAGTATACTGCTGAAGCATAACTTTGCCATGGCCTAACGTATTTAGATATTCCATCTTAACCAAATTTGAATTTAGTTCTTCAAATCTCAGATAATCCTTTAGCACAAAGCATTGACAGGTTTACTTTCTTATATCCCTCGTTATTTTAGTAGGAGTTAGGAAGCCACCTCAAAAAAAAGGTTCTTGTACACCCCAACCCCACCCCTTGGAAAGAAATAGGTAGCATCGAAGAAACGAAAGAGCGAGATGGTGGTTTTGTTGTTCCCGCGAACCGAAGATCATTCGCCAAGCGAGTTAACAAGCCTACTAGGGGTTAAGATGTAGATTCATGAATGACACTTCTTTTGTCACATTCTAATCCTAAGAAGGTAAAGTTTTTGAAAAACACATATATCCAAAATGAAGATCTTGGCATGACAGATAAGTAATAAAAGAAATGGACTCAGTCTGCGGTGCAATGAGATGAGAGTAGGCAAATATTTAGAATAATTAATGTGTCATCAGGCCCCAGAAAATTTGAATAAAACATTATTAACGATTATTATACGATATTGACTGAAAACTACCTAGCACATGTATCTGCTCAAGGTCAAGGTTACAAAAGCTGCATTTAAGCATACACGCATACTTAAATACATACATGTATATTCCGACCAATATTTTGTGTGTGTAGTACAAAGAACTTAAGTTATTAAGTGATACAAAAATGATCATCTGCCAATGTATAAAAGTTATGGTTTTATCATTTACTGTAGAATGACGGATTTCTTTCACAGCGTGATAGGTATTAAACTTTATTAGAGGATCTATCACCGTATAAAAGCAAACGTACTTCATAACAAGCTACTAACTAAAGCTTACCCTCTCTTCAGGAAAGTATCTTGAGAACTGAAATAGCTTCGACTTAAAAACGGTTGATTTTGCATCTTGACTTTCATGGCTAGATCCACACTGAATTTTTCTATAGCTTTTGTAATTACTATTACGAGCAGAAGTTTGGCATTCAGTGTCGTCTCTGCAATCAGCAGCAACAGAAGTATCCCTATTCATGATAAACTCTGGTGCTCTACTCTTGTCAGACAATACTGCAGGTCCAGGATTCAAATGTTGTTGAACTTGATCATCGAGGAAAATAGACTTTCCTTCTTTCAGCACTGTTTCGGACCTCGCAGATTGCTTATTGGAAGATACAAGATCTATAAATGAGTGATGCAGTTGATGACATTTTAGAAAGTTTCACATGTTAAATTGAGAGGATGAAAGGTGTACTGGTTAGAGCTACCCAAGAAACTTGGATTACAAATAGAATAACAAAATTAATAACAGAATAATGTATTTTAATGTAAAAAGGGATTAGAATGTATGTCATGTCTTATACAATTTTTTCAAAGCATAATGTCAATGTTATTTTGTCCAAACATTTCTTTTAGGACTCCTGAAATGGAGCAACATCAAGTATATTCCAATTCAATGTCAGTTCACATAACCAATTCAGTAACATAGTAAACTACAGGGTAAAAATGTGGGATGCCACATGTAACGATAAGTGACTTTCCAGGTCAATAAGAAAATTTCATAATCCTGAGTAAAATGAGGTCAAGAGGGGATATACACTGGCCTATCAGTGTATATTATAAAACTTTTTTTTCCTGCTATAGAATACTTATACGTGTGGGAAATATTTTCTTGTTTTTGAATGAATTTGTCCAGATATAGTTTAGTAACATTAATTACAAAAAATAGCCGTATAGTAAGGTTCGGGATATGGGCAACATACCTTTTGGAATAAGCAAATCATAACCAGTGTGCCTCCGTAGTACAGGAACTTCTTTCTTCTCACGATCACATTCTTCAAGCCATATGGTTTTAACAACAGATATAACACCAGCAGCTGCATGGCCCCTTGCTTCCTTTTTCTCACTGTAAAATATATATGATCTTGTAAGAATAAAACTGTTATGTGAATTGTCCATCGACCATAATACTACCCTGATGACTGATCAGTGATAACATGAAATAGGGCGCATAAAGTATCAACTGAACAACTTAAAGTAGATATATTAACCATAGATACATATATTATAAACCAGTTTCCAAGTTTCGTTGAATATACTGGCAGAACAAAAATGAATACGAAAAATCATTTAATCAAGATTATATAGTAAACTTGAAGGAACTTACATTTCTGAGGGAGTTCCAACAACTATGTGCGTCAATTTTTCATTCAATGACATATAGCGAGAACCTCCACCTCTGCGGATCATGCTGACTAGCTTACGCATTTCTGAAGCTTCAAAACCAACAAGAGAAATCCTACAATCTGATAAGTACAAATCATTTTCATCGTTTTGAGAGTCATCTGCAACACAGCCATCAAAATTTGTATCACCGTCAGGGAGCATAGCAGGTTCACCAGCATCCTCCTTTTTAATATTGACAGGGTCATCAGGAAATTTTGAAGACATATTCTGTGAGAGAGTAGCTTCGACATCTGAACCCACCAGGCCATCATATGTACGCGTTCTTAAGTTTGCATCTGAGTCCAGGGAAGACAAGCTGCATATAGAAGATTTACCAAGCTTATCTTGGCTATGCTGTACCTTCAAGGAAAACTTCGCATTACTGGTAGTAGTAGCTTGAACAGCATATGTTTCCTCGTTAAGACATGCTAATGGCCAAAGAAAGATAACATGTCAGAAAGCATGCTAAAAACCTTCCGCTGGAAGTTGACAATTATTGATATCTTAATATTCATACACTATAAACTATAGCTAGGATTTACCGCGACAATACCTTTTCTAGAAACAGACTGGTCAAACCATTTTCTGGTAACAATATGAACATGGCCCCATTTCTTGGCAACTTTGTATTTGTCACCTTCAGGAGCGTATTAACAGTCAAGGAAATTAATTGTGCCTAGTTCAGTTATTTAAAAAAAAATGAAATTTTGAAGATGTGACTGCAACTAAATGAGAGAGATTTCAAAATGAAGAAAGCCACCTCATTATTGTATAAGCACATCAAACAGCATTTAACACAAACAAAATTGATTAATAAAACCATTAAAGAGCATATTGCGCAAAATGTAATGACCTGGAAGGCTGGAACAAAGCCATCAGCTATGTTATTTTATGAAACAAAAGCCGAAAGCATTAGAAAACTGAATACATGACATTAAGTTTGTCTTCAGCCCTAAATATTCCCTTGTCAACCATTAAATTTTTTAAGAAAGTTGGAAAAGTCGATGCTTCGGTATGCCAAACAAGCCCCATATCCTGAGAGTGAAAATTGAGGCAGGGGATAGCAACTAAAGATATGACATTTAGCAGACAGGAGCAATGGTAGCCTACACTTTGAACATTTAGGAAAACACTTCAGTGAACATAATAACCAACGAGTGAATTACACATATTATAACTGTGTACAAGATAAAAACGTATATAAATTCAAAATATAGTTTTATATCTTTAAGCAAATCATTTGTAGGATATATCACAGACTAGGTGTGTGCACTTCTTGTTCAGTTCAGCAGAATATGTGCCACCATTTTGGTTGACTAACTTCTCCATCTTCTTCCGCTCATCTGAGTAAAACACACATGTTAGTTTAAAAATCAGTGGCATGCTCATGTAGTCATGCAGAGACGACAGACTACGAAAATTAATATATAAGATCAACTTCGATTCGCTATTCATCAACCTGCAGGAACTTTAGTGACACATATTATCAATCCTGAGAATGGAAGAACCCTGAATGAATCCTGTGGAACAACACGATGCTGTTTCCAACACTGATATAGCCAACTTATAGTAACAATCGGCTTGAGAGTGTTTACAGCCCACTGCAATTATCAAGAAAAGAAAATAGAATTCATCACAAGCAGTATTTAGAATATAATATATATATATATATATATATATTTATATATATATTTATATATATATTTATATATATATATATATATATATATTCTATAAAAAAAAAGTACTAAAACAAAAATGAAAAGAGATACGAGACTAGCCATTGTATGTTGACTCTCTGGATAAGTTACGAGACCAAACACTAATATTACAAGTATGGATTGGAGACAGGTGATAACGGTCAAACTAAGGGTAGTGAATCATTAGGTTTTATAAGAAAAAGAAAATTTCAGGAATGCATTGAATACATCATATATATATATATATATATATATATATAACTGAAGAGGTCAGGTTGGAGGGAGGGCATAGACATGAGAAATTTACGAACAGAATGACTCTTGAAACTATATGAGCAAAATCAAGGACTGGCAGATAATTACACAATGAATATAATGATCAATGTAATGAATTGAGTACAACATAACATATCTATTCATGTAGAGCATGATATAGGCACACCACATCCATAGTTGGTATTTAAGGAAACATGAGAACAGAGCAGGTATCCATAGTTGATATTTAAGGAAACATGAGAACAGAGCAGGTATCTGCTCCAAAAACGATTGGGACACTCAAGTTCCATCCACCTTCTACTCAATGCCCTCCCCCCCCAAAACACAAAAATATGATTTTTCCCATTTTGTATGTATATTATAATAATGGATCGGGGTTTCTGTGGGCCTCGCAGTTTGCTTCATATCACAAAAAATTCTAAAGTAATATGTGCGAGGCCTGTTCTTCTATAATTGTCTAATTTCTTTAAACATGCCGAGCATCAACAAGGACAAATGTTCTATTGATAAAGGATCTAAGCCCTCTAGAGATAATATTAATCTACGGAAATTGAGATTAAGGGGAATTGTGACCGAGATAGTATAACAAACAACCAATACGAGAGAACTCTTAATTGTCAAATATCAAGCAGGGTTGAATTATCAAAATATTATTATGACTTCACGTAAAATGGTAAAAGCTTCTTTCACGAGCCATGAAGTCAAGAAACCTCAGCCTTGAACACCTCTGTACATTCTTATGGAAGGTTTGTGAAACAGACAACGATATCATGGGGGGGAGGGGGACTATTTATTGCTACAGAAACACATTGGGATTGATTAAAGTACAATTTAATCGGATGAAAGAGTAACTTGGTGCTGACATTGAACTTGAAAAAAAAGGAAAGATTACATCTATGGCATTAGTAAGAAAGACATCAAAAGTAAATATCAAAAAGTGATGCATCAGGTGGAGGAAAGGGGTAGCCGGGTAGGGTATGGAAATCAATAAATGAAATTTTGTCACTGCAAGAGATAGAATTTAAAACCTTGTATTTTGCAGCTACGACACTCTTTACAATTACAAAGCTAACATCTAATGATGCTCTCATGTGCAGCACACCTCCCATTGCTGTCACCAACTTACTTATCTCATTCTGCATGGCAAAATAATAACATTACACATTAGAAAGCAAGATATGGAATAGGGTAAAAGGTGGTAGAAACTGAAGAATGCCTAGACTGGGAGATAAGAAGAATCAAAATACCATACAAAGTACATGGATATTATTAAACGTGTCAAGAATCTGTGTGAAACACCAAACATTTGGGTATGAAAAACATTAATGATGTGCCCTCAAACATGCAAGAAAAGCACAAGTTTAGAAATCAAATAAAACATGTCACTGTCCAACCCGATTCGGGTTGGGTTAAAATTTTAAAAACCCGATTTAATTGGGTCGGGTTGTTAAATTCAATTAACCTGCTCAACTCGAACCGTGTACACCCCTAGCCCTAGACTTCTACTGATCAATTAAGCTCAACTTGCGACTTTAATTTTTATTATTATTTCTCTTGACATGTGGAATTTGGTATATGGTAGAATTAGCAATGAGGTCAATTGTTAACTTACTGACCGGTTTTTCCTTATAATGACAAAATTACGGACGTTATTGCATATTGAATCTCTAGCTATACTTCAGAGCTGTGCATAAAATGAATTTTAATCTGTTTCACTTCTCTAGAAATATCTAAAAGATAATATCCTGACTATATAAAAGCAAACAGGGCCGTATAAATGAACGTGTAGCTTTTGAAGCGTTAACTAACTGTTAATCAGTTGACAACTTTAAGTTAAAGAAATTCCTTTACACGCCAAGAGTTTGATCTAAGTATCTGGGGCCATTTTTGCTAAAATGATATGCTGATTTCAAATTGAACCTTAATGTGGAGATAATCCAGATATAATTGGAGAAAGGTGGGACCAGATAGGAAATTAATTAATCGTCAGAATATAAAGTCATCAAGCATAAATCTAGTCACCGATATAAGTGTGCTTAAAATGGCAAAAAATAAGTTTTTGACAGATAAATGTAATTATTTTAAACAACAAGAATGTAACTGGTAAAAGGCAGAAGTCCACGATTCAATCAATTAGTATCCTACCTGCCTTTGTTTATATAAAGAGTTTGGAAGCACAAGGATATAGCTTGACGCAATGTTCATGTGAGAAGATAGAGCTGAGAAATAGTTGACAACAATGTAAAACAACTAAACAAGCATAATACCTTTTCCTCCAAGTCAAAACCAGATGCCAGTACTTTGACCCCATCTAGTGCGAGACAACAAGTGTACCCTTGTTTAGGCAGTACACGACGTTCTTTTGCACATGAAAGTACACATTGAGGACCTAGGCGGAGGGAAAAAAAAATCAATAATAAGTAACTGAATATAGCAACATCTCTCTGACTCGAATTGTTAAACCATTAAACAATGCCTTTGCAAACTAAGAACTCTGGAATATCTCAAACACCTCGTTAAATAATACATAACAAAACAAACTACTCCTACATTTCCGATAAACAAACAGCTATAGCCTCAACAATTAGCAATCAGAGTTATCAAGAGGCCTTATCTTGAACATTATATTTTTCAAATAAATATCTAATATCGTAAAATTACAATCCTCGAAATATATATAAACCGCTTATAGTTTGTGTAGTCATTAAGCAGGGGAGCTTCATTTACAAGTTCACACAAATTAGGAAATATTTAATATATGATGCCTAATTCTACTATCAATTTCAACTAATATGAAGCGAACTCGAAAAAAAAAGGAACAATCAATAACTACATATATACCTAACAAATTACATCCCTTACTTCGAAGATCATCAAACTTCTCCTACAATCGGAAAAAAAAACAGCATCGCAGTCAATTCAAATTAAACAGTAACAATTACAATGTACATACATAAACAACACATAAATAAATCAAACAGGTGTATACATGAACATTAGATGATATAACATGATAATCATTGGGTCCGTTACGCGACGGATCGCAACAAAGGAAGATTTCAGCTCCGTTGTGCTTAAGCGCATCGTGAAGCGTGTCGAAAAGCTCAGGCGGAACTAAGTTCCGTGACATGAAAACGTTTGTTCCTTTGAATGTTTTGGTCATCATTTTTGTGGCTGTTTGAGATGGTTTTTGTGTGGTGGAGATTGGTTAAGTGTGCATAGGAGAGTGATTTGGTGTGAATTGGTGGAGTGGTGTGTGTTTGAGCTGAATTGTTGGTTTGGATTGGTTTGATTCGGGGGATTTTGGTGATTTGAATTGGGGGAGTGTGGAGATTTGGGTGAATTAGGGTTCTTTGGGGCTCAGTGAAAGTAAGAATATAAATTTTAGGCGGGAAGTTTCTAGTGGTGCAAGATTTGAGAGGCCCGAATTTTGGGAAGTTTTACAGAGTGATGGAAACTGGAATGTCGCAAAACACGAATTTTAAGTTTTTTTTTTTTGTTCTCAAGATAAATTGTACCGAAATATAATAGTTTTGTTATAGGATTTTTTTTTATTCAATAAAATATATCATCTAATCGAAGGCCATGTAAAGATGTTTCCGAAAATTTAGATAATAAATTTTAATGTTTATAAACAATAAACCTACTCCAAGCCTTCTGCTCACCTGAAAAAATCAAAAAATATTATAGTATATCATTATGAGAAATTTAAACTAATATTTGTGAAAATAAAAGACAAGGAAAATAAGTCATAAATAAAATAAATATTAAAACAAAATTAAAAATAAATAAAGTAAAAATCTAACCTAATGGAAATCATTTGATTCGAATCAGTCACTTTAAGTGGTATTAGATTTCGTGTTAAAGATACACAACAATCCATCAATGGTAAAAACCTCGTAAGTCATCATTCATACCTCCAAAACTGGTACAAAAAAATATTGAGAATATAAAATTTTAACAAAACATATTACATTATTGAAAATGTAACATCCTCGTCCCAAGTAAAGGATTACTAAACATTTTGGATTATTAAAATAGCCTTCGGGATTTTTAGATTTAACAAAGATATTCTTTTAAAAATTTAAAGTGAATTTGTAAATGGTGAAGTGACACTATAAATGTGATATTCCCTAACTTTGGTAATGTTACAGTATCTCCATGAATTCTAATCTTATGGATTTATGGGAATGATGTATAAC
>PHNY01217061.1:4757-18522 GCA_003724115.2 Anethum foeniculum
ACCTTGCCTTAATAAGATCCAAGGAGTCTCATGAATCAGATTGATGTACAATGTGAAGATGATGCCCTTTTGAATGGCCACCAGTCCTTGTATCTTTCGCCATTATTGTTTCCCCTACTCATAACACAAAATTCTGAAATCAGGGAAAAAATTAGAACACGCCTGAATTGTAAGTTAATAAACAGTTGGGCAATAAATAAGCAGAGTTTATCATCCAGCCATTTAAAAAANTCCACCACATCTTCAATGTGCTGATATACACTGTTATAAGCCCTTAAAAAATATTTTGAAGTCTATACTACTTTTGATCAGACATTCTATCAAACANNAATAATAGACAATCTTACCTATTTACAAGATCAGTACGACATGAAGATTTCTACGAGCATTGTAGCCACACACAATTCAGAAGGGCATGAAATGTTAAGGAGAAGTTGGAAATGCGATGAATATAACAGGCAAACCTATCTTGTGCATACATAATCACATGTGGTGATAACATAATGAACAACTGAATGTAAACACACATTAACAGGAAAGAGATAAAATATTTATATAACTCTATCTGTGTGAATCAAAAATTAACATAGACAAACCTGATTGTATGGATGTAGGTTCTTTCAGCCCAAAATTTGGCAGCTGCTTAACTATATACTCCCTCCGTCCCAGCAGGTTGTATACGCTGGGGGAGGGAGGGCTTGACACGCATTTTAAGGCTTATAAAAAGTATAGTTCTATAATTTTTTTGGAATTTTTTTTTCCTGTATAAAAATATAATAGTTTAACTTTTATTCAGAAAAAGAAAATTTTAAAAATAAATTTTGGAACTCTATTTTATAAGAGCCTTAAAGTGCGTGTCGAGTGCACGGTTCCCAACGTAAAGAATCTGATGGGACAGAGGGAGTATACAACTATAAATAGGTTCACCGCTTGATCGAATTTGGTAGACGAAAAGGTCGAAACAGATTGGGTGTTAATTCCCTTTGTAGTAATTGCTGGACTGCTCATTTCCTTGGCAGTAAATTGTGGTGCAGTTATAAAGACAGATAAAGAAAAATAGAGAAATGGATGAGAGTAGAATCCTGAGAAAATAGTTTTAACCTCTTCGGGGATGCCACGTCAGCCGCCTGGGATTTTACTTTATATAAATATATAGATAATAAATTTATTGGAAAAATGTGAAAACCCGTGCATAGAACGGGCTCTAAACTAGTACAAGGATATAATAAGGATATAATAATAATATAATAATTAATATTAAAAAGTAAGTATTTATCTCCGTGGGGATCCAAATAAATCGTGAACAAAAGTATATACTCTCGCATACTCCAGAAGGCAGGAAACCCTTTCTCGGTTGTATTTCGAAGTGTAGCTCGCTCTCTCTCTATCTCTGCCTTTCACTACACCAGTGGGCGAAGGATAAGTAGTATAGAAGGAGAAGTGTGGAAGAAGAAGAAGAAGAAGAAGAAGAAGAAGAAGAAGAAGAAGAAGAAGAAGGAGGAGGGTATATTATATGATTTATTATCATAATCTCCACCCAAAAGCTCGTGGTAAGTTAAATCTAGTCTTTGTTTTTTGCTATGTTTCGGTAACTAACTTTATATATTATCCCTCCCTGTTCTTTTGTAACTTGATTCATCCCCCAATTACCATTATTATTTCTGTTGTTTATCTTGTCCATGTCAGATTAGATTTGTTTCCCCCCCATTAATTATGTATGTATACGTAACCTAGGTTAATGTCAATTCATTTTCCCACGGACAAGCTTTAATTTTTGTGTTTATCTAGCTTCCGATGAGATTATAACATATCATCACTCTATAACCATACAATTTCAATTCCAACAACTTATGGAATTTAATTTAATACTCCGTAAAAACACTAACTTGGAGAATTAAAGGCTTTCTATTTTGCTACAAGAGGTCTATAGTTTAATTATCAACCCCCCTCTTCGTATTACAAGCAACAAACTATTTAGATGTTCTTGTAAATCCCAGCATAACAAGAATTCATGGGATGAAACCCTAAAAATTTAAACTTGAGTGGATAACGCGTATAACTCACTACCCAATGATTTCTCAAGATGACAAATTTTGAAGGGATTGCAAGCCATAAAATAAAATCTCAATAATAAACCCTTTTTTTTTATAAGTGTAGGACTATGTGCAATGCTTATGTAAAATTCAGAAACCCTAATAAATTTAGTCGAAGGACCAAGGCCTGGGCGTACTACAAACAACCTAACTTGAGAGAGATCATATACTTACAATATTCTAATCTAGCAAGAATTTTTATATAGGCCTCACAGAGTAAATAAAATAAATACATCAAGTTTCTGTTTATAATCGTAAATCATTTGATAATAATTGTCGGGCTAGTATATCTCGTCAATGATATATATGTGTGTGTGTATATATATAACGGATTCATATATTCTGTGTATAGGAGACCCCTTCTTAACATTTGTAGTGCAAACAGTGGGTTTTTTTATATTTTATTTTTTTATGCGTTTTTTTTACATTGGATAATATTTTAGGTTAAGCGATGGAAACAGGAGGAAATTCATTATCTTCTGGCCCAGATGGAGTGAAGAGAAAAGTGTTTTATTTCTATGATCCTGAGGTTGGGAATTATTATTATGGGCAAGGCCACCCTATGAAGCCGCACAGAATGCGTATGACACATGCTCTTTTGGCCCACTATGGTTTGTTGCAAAATATGCATGTTCTCAAGCCCATTCCGGCTAGAGACAAGGATCTTTGTAGGTTTCATGCTGATGATTATGTTTCTTTCTTAAGGGGCATTACCCCTGAAACACAGCAAGATCAGATGAGGCAACTTAAGAGGTTTAATGTTGGTGAAGACTGCCCTGTCTTTGATGGTCTCTATTCCTTTTGTCAGACTTACGCTGGAGGCTCAGTAGGTGGTGCAGTGAAACTAAATCACGGATCTTGTGATATTGCTATAAACTGGGCTGGTGGACTTCATCATGCTAAGAAATGTGAGGCCTCTGGTTTCTGTTACGTGAATGACATAGTGCTGGCAATTTTGGAACTCCTGAAAGTGCATGAGGTTCGTTAAAGTTTCATACTTTCTTATCATCCATTTCTCCCCCAATGTCTTTCTCATATGTGTTAATTAATTTCTGGAGTTATTTTGCTCGTTTAAGTAGTCATTAAGTGGAGCCTGTCAAATGATTTTTTTGAAATATTTCATTTTTCCCTACATATCTTGAATATAAGTAAAATAATCATATTTTGACCTACTTGGCAATTTTAAATTATTTGACAAAAGTTTTTTATGGTAAAAAAATCCTGATAATCTCCTCCTGCATTTCACTGAAGCCTTCCCTTACAATGTTCCATTCCCCTTGGTTGATCAATATGCTTTATGTTGTGTATAAATTAAATTAGTCACGAGTCCATAACTTACTGTATAATGAATAATTTGAGCTTATTATAGTTGATTGGCATTATTAGTCATCAACTTGAATTGTTTTACCCTGGAAATTTTGTGAACTTCGACTTAAGTTTGCTATAGTTTAGTTTCATTGTTAATCCTCTAAATACTCTTATTTTGCAGAGAGTCTTGTATGTTGACATTGATATCCATCACGGTGATGGTGTTGAGGAGGCATTTTACACTACTGACAGGGTCATGACTGTTTCATTCCATAAATTTGGAGATTATTTTCCAGGAACTGGGGACGTACGAGATATTGGACATGGTAGTGGAAAATATTATTCTCTTAATGTTCCATTAGATGATGGAATCGATGACGAGAGCTACCAGTCCTTATTTAAACCTATCATGGGTAAAGTAATGGAAGTATTCAGGCCTGGTGCTGTGGTATTACAGTGTGGTGCGGACTCCTTATCCGGGGACAGGTTAGGCTGTTTTAATCTTTCGATCAAAGGTCATGCAGAGTGTGTGAGATACATGAGATCCTTTAATGTCCCACTACTTCTACTGGGTGGAGGTGGATATACAATACGAAATGTTGCTCGCTGCTGGTGTTATGAGGTCATATATCTTTTCACAATTTACGCGTCTATTATCATATTTATTTATTGCACACTTAAAAATGAGAAATGGCACAAGAATTATCTGCTAGATAAATGAATATCGGCAAGATGGAGTTCAACCTGTTTTTAGGTGGTGGTTAGTTTTTTGAAAACCAAGTCTAAGCATTTTTTAAGAACTATTCAAGTTCTGTTTACCTTGTAAGTTTTTGTAATAATAAACAGTGGAAAATCATTTTGCCATTTTGTTTATCCTAGTGCATTGTTTCAAAGTTGTTTCAAGATATTAACAAAAACAAGATAAAGCAATTCCCAGAGTACTTTTGTGTCCGGTTGCAGCTTCTGAACTCGCATGGATGCAGTGACCAAATGTGTAGTACCTTCGTGCCGGCTAAAATTTCCTTTATGTTAAGTATTGCATTTATATAATTATCAGACCGGAGTTGCTCTTGGAACAGAGATAGAGGATAAGATGCCACAACATGAGTACTATGAGTACTTTGGTCCAGATTACACACTTCATGTAGCTCCAAGCAACATGGAAAATAAGAACTCGCGCGCAATATTGGACGATATAAGAGCCAAGCTGCTGGATAATCTCTCGAAACTTCAGCATGCACCAAGTGTTCCTTTCCAGGAGCGACCACCTGATACTGATCTCCCGGAGGTTGTTTCTGCATCTTATTTGGCTTTAACTGTTCATCTTTCCTTCTTATCTTCAAGAATTCTATATCCGAATATCAATCATTTCTAGGTTAGGATTATAATAATGTCTAGTTGGACAAGTACTTTGTTCCCAAAGGATCTAGGAGTCTTCCTAGTACCTGGCGAGTTCTAGAGTTTGATTATCAACTCACCTCCTACAACATTTTAAAACATAAATACCCAGCCCCCACCCCTAAGAGCACATTTTACCAATGAATATTATTAGTTTTTAAACTTCTTTTTTTTGCTGAGTTTAGGCAGATGAAGATCAGTACAATGAGAATGAAAGGTGGGATGCAGAGGCTGACATGGATGTCGATGAGCAGCGGTACATGTCTACTATTATTTATTTATTTTTTCTTCCCTTTATTTGGGAGACTTGAAACTAAGAGGCACTATATATTCTTGTACAGTATGCCTTTGTATGGAAGAGTGAAAAGGGAACTCCTTGAACCTGAGCATAAAGATGTGGTATGTAATTTTCTGCGCACACCCACATATTAATTATTCTGAATTCGTTAGCCTTAGAAGGTTAATCTTCGAATTATGAACTCAAATAGATCTAGGTATCACAACAAAAACTTAATACAATTATGTGTGATTGTTTAAAAATAAGTAGAATGAAAAGAGGTATTTGGGTAGTAACTCATCCCTCATCATTTTAAATACGAAGAGGCCTAGTGATCTGTATATGACTTGCAAATTTTCTTGTGAAGTATTCCCTTCTGAATTTAAAAGGATAAGAGTGGGAGTGATACTCATCGTTTGTGCGTGTTTACATAAGCAAATTGTACTGAACGTGTGATTCCCCTGGCGACCTTTGAAAAAAGCGGTCCTGGGACGGCCAAACTCCATCTTCCTCACTTCAATATGCTTGACTTCACAATATAATTCAACGATAATTATCTTATATATTTAAATAAACTTAGTCATCACCATAATCTTAAATTTACATCATTTATTGTGCAGAAGTTGTAAACCTTGTTTCTTAATGTATACATTGTTCAACGAACGCTTCTTGCAAAAATTCGGTTTGGGATATTACACTTGGTCTTAATTTTTCATTGTGGAGGAAGGAGGTCAATTGTTTGAGCTAGGTGGGGATTATATTCATACAAAATTCGAGCTAGGGGGGACTTAAGGAGTTCAGATAGTTGGAGTTTTAAGTCCTGGGTAACACAAGGTTGTGCTATATGTTTGTACCTGTAATTTTATACCTGAAATCCTTATGGACTATGGAAGAGGATAGAATTGCTGAATATTAACAACGGAAAGAGAGATTAAAAGAAAGAAAAATATGGGAGAATTGGAAGAATCATTCCTCTCAAGAGTCAAGACATACCCTTATCATAAATAAGGGTGCTTTAAAGGGTTGAAAAGGAACTACTGGGTCCCATTTACTCTCCCTATTTTTTCTTCCCCTGCAATTAAATAATCCATCTTCCCTCTTCCTCACATGAAAATCCATAAGTAGCGCGTATGTTTTATATTCAGTTACATGAACCGTGAATGATATAAATGAAGCTAAATATGTAAGTTTTATGGAGATACTGTGCGGGTTTTATGGAAATAATCTTTTGTCACCCACTCATACTCCTCTATTGTCTGCTAAAGTTGGTCTTCGAGTGGATTACATAATGTTTGTAATATTTGTTCCATGTATCAAGACCAAATCTAAAATAAGGTTAATTATTTAAATATAGTATGAAGAAAAAGTGGCATGTAAGGAATTTAAGATAATTGCAACTTCTTATATTCTCGCGCTCTGTGAGTTCTAATGGAACGATGTACCGGTAGAGAAGTATATCTGGGTTTTCCCTTTTCCCATTTGTGAAGGCAGTGGTCTGTCTTTTGAACGGGGTCAAGGTGGATAGGAAGGGTATCTAGACCTTTAGGCTTCAAAGTAGGCCTTGTATTCATTTCTGGATCTGAATGCCTAAGTGTGAGGTTCTTTTGCTTTACAGACTGCAGCCTTCTGAAACTGGCACAAACAGTCATAGGTTTCCGTTATTCGATTTTCTCCCTTCTCTTTAGATACGTTACGAGTGATTATATATATATAATATATCTATCTGGTAAATGATGGGTCGAGCTCATTTTTACCCCCTTTATTTTTGTCAAGCTACATAATTCACCTAGTGTTTCTTAAAAAAAATTTCCTACTCATTATGGATTGTACATGTTGGGACATGTTTTTGTAAATTGTATACGATGCATCTTTCTTTTTGTTCAGGCCATTGTTAGGGAAG
Organism: Anethum foeniculum; assembly: GCA_003724115.2. Classification (NCBI taxonomy): domain Eukaryota; kingdom Viridiplantae; phylum Streptophyta; class Magnoliopsida; order Apiales; family Apiaceae; genus Anethum; species Anethum foeniculum. Next base: position 11,734 of record PHNY01217061.1, read on the forward strand.
GGGTGGACATTGCAACATTCACAGAAGCTGCGAAGGTCAGATCTATTTCTGAAATGATCCTACGTACCAAGCAAAAAACTAATTCTAATATCAGTTCTCTGTGTTTTGCCAGGTCACAAAACCAAATTCAGCATTGGTGGACGAAAAACCTAATGTATCTGAACAAGGAAACTCAGACCGACCATCTGAGGAGCATTCAAATATGATCTTATGAGCCAGATAGATTGCATATCTGGCCTTCCTGCTCCTGCACTCAATTTACTTCTAGTGTACTTGACAAATTTTGTTGACAGCCATAATTTGAGTTGCCAATTTATTATTTGAAGTTTAGACTACAACATCCCAAACAATGTATGCATACAGTATTCGAAGGGAATGAACTGTCTAGTTATAATAGTTACTTGTTTAGTATGATTTTTGACGGAAGATACAGTATATAGACGTTGGGTATGATCATATATCCTTAAGTTGGGGGGTTTTTTTTTTGGAGGGGGAGAGTTTTAAACGAGGAAGATGCATAGATGTTGGGTACTAAAGTAGAATGGTAGACCCGGCAATTTTCCATATGACACGATAACATGACATGAAAACGACACAAATTTAGTGTTTGTGTTTGCATTTTGAGTACACGACACGAAAAATACACGAACACGAAGTACATGATCAAAATGTAGTGTCGGTTTTGTGTTTAGCCCTTGGGTACACGACACGAGGTGCACGAAATAAATAATATATATATATATAATAATATAATTTAAAATTTTTGTATACAATTTTTGTAACACATATTTTATATTCAAAAAATCATTTATAATATAATTTAAAATTTTGTATTTAATTTCGTGTACTGAATCGTGTACCAGGTCGTGTTTATTTCGTGTACATTTCAGGTCGTGTTTATTTCGTGTAAATTTCATGTTTTCGTTTATTCGTGTACTATTTCGTGTCATTTCGTTTTCATGTACATGAAAAATTTCGTGTACCTCAGTTCGTGTCGTGTCTTATCGTTTTTAAATCGTGTCGTGTTCGTGTTAGCAGGTCGTGTACACGATTTCAATTCGTGTCGTGTTCGTGTATACCCACCAAGTACACGAAACACGAAACACGAAACTACACGACACGAAAATACAAGACACAAATGATTTGCCAGGTCTAGTTGGATTACAACTTTTCTGTCTCGAGTTTTTTCACGCGACTAAAGTAGGCCGAAGTAGGATGGATAAAGTACAACTTTTCTGTATTTTCTCAAGTTTTTTCACGCATTTTAATATGCTCCGAAGAGGTATTTACAAGCAATATTTTTTTTGATTTCTTTGTTTTGTATAAAAATATGAACTTTATATGTTTTTATACAAAATAAAAATCCTGAAATTTGTTAAAAATCATGAACTTGTATTTAAAATATAAAAAAACCCTAGGCCATGTTTACAAATTTGTCCTTGCATCAAACTAATTTAGTTTATGTTTATCAACTATAAACTTACCTCCGTCACATAAATGGACCATTTCTTTTTGCACATTTCAAACAGAACCAGAAATATTACTCCCTTGTCCCGGTTTTTACTATCCATTAATCAAAATTCACCTTCTCAATCGAATAAAAAGAATAATAATTGTCATAATATAAAATTGGAACAACAATATTCACCTTTTATTCATCTTTTATCATAATTATTTTGGAACAAGAAAAAAATGGTATAATGGACAACAAAACTAGGAAGGAGTACTTTTTGGGACTTATTTGCAGTTCCATTTTCTATTGAGTTATTTACTTTGATATGAGTCGCACAATTTACTAAAGAACAGCATTTGCATACTTGAGCACTTTCGGTTGATTCCTACTGCATTTGGTTGTAAAGCTTTACTTTTGTTTTTTTTTTAAAAAAAAAAGTATTCTTGACAAAAAAATATTAGAAAATTCATATTTTTCAGAAATCCTCTAATTAGGGACTTGTAAAAAAATAGTAATGTATTATAGCTGGGTGTTAATTATTGGAAAACTTGGTACACGACATCACATCTACCAGGTTCATATACAAACTCACCCCCATCTTCTCTACTATGAAAACTTGTCCATGCTTTTATTAAGATATATCCGAGAGCTTTACTTTCTGTCCAAAACCATCCATACTTCAATATCTTCTTTTTTTCTTACCCAAGTGAATTTAAAATATTTACCATACACGATTGGGAAAAAGAGAATACTTCAGTAATGTTACAGCACAGGGTAACCGGCAACAGACATTACCAAAACATGCACTTTATATTCACATAGAAACATATCTTCATATATCATCTCTTGACTAATCACACTTGAAAATATATTAGCCTCCCATCACAAATTTTATCTTGGGGAACCAAGCAGTAGTCAGTAGACATATAGCAACTACATCCACCATCTAGACAAGCCAAAATACAAGTCACACCGCTGAGAATGTAGTTAGTTTACCTATCAAAGAAGCCCCCACCAAAAGATACATAGGGAGCATGAACTTTGCATATTAGTACATACCATTAACAGTTTATTTCTTCCATTGCTAGTATTGCCATGCAAAATCTCCTCTTCCTTCCCTTAAACTTCTTCCTCTTCTGTAATCAACTTCAGCGTCAGAGCTTGACAAACCCTTTTTATACTTTCGGCTGATTCTGGATGTCCCCATCTTTGAGAAAATGTCTTCGCTATCGCTCAATACATTGCCATCCTCTCCAAGTAGTCTCCTCGATCCCTGATCTGGATCATAAAAGGAAAGAACATTAATGCATATAATAATAGGAACATAAAAGAAAGATGCAACGATGAGTCGTAAGTTATCTTAATATTCCAAGTCTCTAGATCCTATGCAATAGTCAATGATTCATCAATACTTTTAAGGTTCACCTTCGAAATCGTTGCATGGACTTGCTGCATTGCAGTGTTTTTCAACATTAACGTATCCATTTGATTTCCCAGTTTTCACATTTGGCAAGTTTGTATGTATTTTTCCAACCTTTGGTCTATTGTCTGTAGTAGAATTTACCAAAGCTTCCTCCCCATATGACTTATTGGAGGTAAAAGGCGTGATAGTAAAGGAGCCCTCCATAACATCAGAGATTTCATGATACTGAGGTGTAGTGACAAGTTCATCAGCACTGAATCCAAAGGATGCTCGGTAAGCCTCAATTTCCTCAACATCTTGTTTGCTAGCTTTGCTATGCCTATTTTGGTGTCCATTTCCACCATTAGAGTGAACATCTGTTTCCTTGGAAACACTTAGCCTCCCACCAGACTGAGAAAGCGAAGATTGGTCGAGATAAAATTGTGCAAATGTTTCAGGGCAGAAGAAATTAGAATCATGAGATAGCTTAGAAGCACTGGCTGTATCAAGCCCATATACCCTGCCAGAGTCGGACCTGGGGTGATTTAGTTCTTGAGAAACCGAAGGATCCCATTGAGGTGCAAAGTCCCGGTCAGGATAAGGTGATGACAAACCTGAGGTCCTTGAAATAGGTGACCTGAGGCTACTGGCTGGGCTTCCAGGATAAAGAGAATATGTTGCATGAAGGTCATTTCCAGCAATGTAATTTGCCTTTTCACGGTTTCTGAAATTGCCTGAAGATGAAAGTAACTTCGCGAAAGGAACATCCGGGGAAGATGGATTGGTTACATGTGCCAATTCGGGTGGAGGGGTATAAGGAGCAGTTGAGGGTTCGGTTGTGTATGTTGAAAAAACAGGAGGAGATACAAGTTGAGTTTCGTGTGCATATGGCCCTGTACGGTACATGGTAGATGAAGGACCTCCAGGGGAGTTGGCAGACATGGACAAAAAACAGTTAGGAGATTGAGCTGTTGACTGGAGAGCAGAATTTGAAAACGAAGCTGGAGAAGAAGGTGGAGCTAGAAGAGATGGATGTATTGCTGTAGTCTGATTATTGACCCCTACAGCTTGAGGTCCATTTGACTGATTTGCCTCCTGACGCGATGCAGGTACAACACGCTTCCCACCCTTTTGTGTACCAAAACATGACAATCCGCCCCAACACCCTCCCCATCTCTTGCTCTGTCAAAACAGTCAAATTGCAGAGCACCATTATAATCACTCTATCACATTACACAATTAATTATTATAAAAAACAGGAATCAGTTCAATTAGACCACTTTGGTACAATTTACTTAATAATCCCACAATGCTCTAAAAATGGTAGACTACATAGTGCCCCTTAACTATGTGATCGTGATCAGGAGGAAACTTACTCTTCACATTTTATAATTTAAACATTTAGCTTCCATTTCCTAAAACTGAAGGCCAAGACCAACAATCGAAATTAGATACCTTATCTATTCACTACAACCTCTCGTCAATAAATTCATCACTCGAGACAAACCTTCTTTCAGATTCTACTTGGTTTACTAATAAATGGACCAAAGAACAATTTCTATATACTAGCATTTGAAACCATTAGATGGCAAGAATTAGTATCTACACCATCGCTACAATGAAGTACCCCCATCCAATGCACCCCTGCCCCGCACTCATGCTTTCTAGTTATATATATACACACAAATCTTCTAATGGAAAAACTTTAATTCACATCACAATATCAGACCTCAAGAATTAAAGTTTCAATTCATATATTACCAGAAAAGCATTGAAATAGGTAACTTAACAAAATAAATATTTTAATATAAAAAACAAATCAGATACCTCATCGTAAATGAATGAGCGAGTGGCTTAATCTTTATGCTACATTGGTATTTACGTTTCGAGGTTTCCGCATAATTATTCTCACACACCATCATACAATTCAGCACTGCTCTTTTGCTTTCAGCACACTCATAACTATATGAGAGTAGCATGCAGTATACACAAAACAGTTCACCACAAAATAACTTTCAAATGTAATAAAAATATAAAATAATACCTAGTGCACTGTATTATATTGCTTACTTTAATCAATACAACTATTTCTAACTTAATCAACTATTTTTTTCAAAAAGTATTATGCACCTCATTGTATTAGGTGTCTCAATTCAATAAAAAAAAGTCATGTGATGTTCGGATAGAAAGAGACGGATTCAACCATTTGACCAATCACACTCATTTCTAAATGTATGGACTGAGAGAATGACAGGCAGGGGTACACAATCACAACTACAAGTGCATTAATTACTTGTTAAAATTATATATATATAAATACATCACACACCGTATATGAAATAGCAATACAAGTCAAGATGAAGAAAAAATACCTTGTAAATAAAGTACTTAATTAAATAACAGAGAGTATTAGATCCGGATAGAAGCAAATATTCATAGGATCTAAAAAGGGTGTGGAAAGTCACAGATCCCTGATTTAAATTCAGCTCAAAGACACAAATAACAAGAAAAGTAAACAGATCTGAGCAAGCATTGTAATCAACCGCAAAGAACACTACAACATACTACTAGCTTCTTGGAAATCCACACAACCCCACAATTGTTAACACTAAAATGGTAAGTAAGGAGTGGTCTCAACTAGTATTTACACCATAAACATACACACAATCGCACATTTAACTTTTTCATACAGCAGATCTAAGCATTAGAGTGAAAAGGGGCAAACAAGAACACAAGTAGATGAATAAATAATGTAATAATGGCAACTAGGTTCAAGTATTTGATTAGTGCAGAAAATCACAAACACCAAGAAAAAGAAATGTAAAGCTTCAATTTTTATTAAAAGAAAAAAAAGGAGGGATAAAGAAATGGGAGTGTAGAGTAAAGTTGTAGATCTAGGAACAAACCCTTGGAGCAGGAGCAGGAGGAGGAGGAGGAGGAAACCTATTTTGCTCCGACCCCATTATCGACTAAGCTCGACCCGACCCGACCCGACCCCAGTGGTTCACTTGGTGGTGTTGAAGAATGAAATGGGTAATTGTAAACTGAGGGAGGTGTTCACTTTGTGTGTGGTTGCAATCGCTTTCCCAAATATACACTCGAGAGAGAGAGAGAGAGAGAGAGAGAGAGAGAGATAAAGAAAACAAAGTAGAAGCTGACAGTTAATAGATTTTAGTAGAGATATGTAGAGACTCTGATGAGAGAGAGATGGAGAGAGATCTCATAATTAATTAATACGTACTAAATAAATAAGCAACAAAGGGGGATGGATGCTAAATGCTAATCAATCAAACCAAAGACAAAAAGTGTGTATGTATTGTATATTAACTTCTCTTTATTTATTTTTACTCGTGGGAAATACTGACTCAACATAATCTTTTTTATTTGTTACTAAATTTTACTTGACTCGTCATAATTTATTTTAACTGTTCTTCTAAATTAATCACTAAATTTTATAAATTTAATTTATTTTAATTAATTGCTAATTATGATAAACGAAATGCAATGTATATAAAATTAACACCAATCAAAATTAATTAAATTTATAGAATTCAATGTTTCGCAATATTCCTGGACACACAGGAAAAATCCTTTACTTTAATCATAAAATTTTATTTTTAAAAAGTTTGAAAACATGAAAATAAGAAATAGAAGATGATATTTTCCTCTTTAGAGTTTTATAAAAAAATTCAACTTATAAATTATATATATAATAAATAAAATGTGGTACCTATATTTAAAGAATGCGAATAATTTGTATAACGTATTAATATTGCAATAAGATAACGGATAGAAATTATCTCAAAATTGTTACTGAAAATAAGTTACTTATTTTCAGAAAAAGTACGTGTATATGTACTTTTTCTGGAAATAAGTAACTTATTTTTTATTTTGAAAATAAGATTTGATTTTCAATTCTTATAATAAATATTTA
>PHNY01217073.1:2473-28338 GCA_003724115.2 Anethum foeniculum
GTCCAAGCGTTACCCGTTACGCGCACGCAACATTCACCCACTCAAGTACGACTCAAAATGACTTGACAATGTGGGGCTAAAACCCACATTTTCCAACAATTCTTTCCTAATAATCAAAATCAAGATTAACATAATCCAGTAAATAAAAATTTACTAACTAAACTTATAATATTTGCTTACTAGCGCATACTCGAAAAGTGGATATTATGTTTATACAGGGGTGCAATTGCAAATAGGGTACACAAGAAAAGCACGCCAACCTGTTTTTAACGTGCATCTAACATGCAGTGCAACATTTTAAAATGAAGAAACAAGATTTATAGTTGGTAGAACAGTCGCAAAATATCATACGGGGTAGCTGTCGAATCCACTACATGCCGTACACTATGTCGTCTGCTTTAAACATGGGATTGCGAATCCCTAGCAGCCCCATACAACAGAATAAGATGGGGGAGCTTACACTTAATATCAACTTGATATTAAACTATATCGTCCAGTTGAGTACTCCCTGTCCCATTCAATTCTATACACTTTTCTTTTTTGAATGTCCCATTTATTTCTATACATTTCAAAAATTACCAAAAATAGTAAAGATTTATAATATAAAAATTCAACTACATCCACTACTTTCCTCCACTACACCCACTTTATATATAAAATATTAACAAGTCCCACCACTTTAACCATTTTTCTTACTTTTTCTCCTTAAATTACATTTTTTCTTAACCTCCGTGACCAAACCAAATGTATATAATCTACCGGGACGGAGGGAGTAGTACTTAATACCTTTTTTAGGTCATACTAATACTCCCTGTATCGATCATTTCTTTATGATTTTCTTTTTAGGATGTTTCATCCAATTCTTTACATTTCAAAACTTACCTAAAATAGTTAATGAGTCCCACCACTTTCTCATTTTTCTTTTCTTTTCACACTGCTTTTTACTCTACTATCTTTTTTTTATACATTAAAAATCAATAGATCCCATCACTTCACCTACTTTTCTTTCTCTTTTCTAATACTTTATACATATTTCTTAACCTCGCTACCCAAACCATATAAACAAAAGGCTGGACGGAGGGAGTATTCTTATTATTATAACTGTATACCGTCTTCTAGAAACTAAATTTTTGCACAAACAAGCTACTTCATTTAATACCTTTTTTAGGTCATAATAATATTCTTATTACTATAACCGTATACTATCTTCTAGAAACTAAACTTTTTAACAAACAAGCTTTATATGATAGCTAGTAAACGTATTAATAACCTGAGTTAAATTTAAGACAAAATTTTAAATATAAAAATACAATTAAATATAAAAATACAATATAAATCTTGATTTTGTGATTATAGAAAACTAGTTGAAATTTTAAATAAATTTAAATTATATTTTTCGCGATGTGTTGGGACCAAATAATATAATATTGTCAGAGCTCATACCGATTTGACTCTAACACAACTCAAAAAGTCCCATGAAGTTAATAAATTATTTTTTATATAAGATATATTTTTTATTACCACCAGACAACTCAAAAAAACCTCCTCCAATTAATTGGCTACTCTATATAAAGATAATTTTTTATTATTTATTAGATGTGATATGGATACTGCAACTTGTACAGAACATTTGAACACAGAACGAAACATAAAATTGATACACGAACACAAAAAAATATGAATATAATTAGTGATGAGTTTGATTTTCTACACGACACGGAATGAAGTACACTAAATAAATAAATTTTATAAATATATAATATTTATATTATAATTTATCTATTTTTAGGTTCATAGATACAAATGAAGCAAGCACGATCAAGCGGTTGACACTTGAAATTTCGGTCCTTCATTTTTATTCTGATGATGAACACTTTATATTTTATTGTACTTCAAGAACATTTCTAGTAGTTTTATGTATTTTGTATTCAGAAGTTGTTTATTTATGATCCGGGGCTATTTAATTAGCTAAATTTTATAACATTTGGTTTTTAAAATTTTTTCGTAAATAATTCATGTATTTTCGTGTAATAAACGGGTAAACACGAATATATTATTTCCGAGTTAGTGTCATCAAATTGATATACGAATGCAATCTAAGTCGGGATCGGATTTAAGATATTTGACACGAAAACATAAAAAAATTAAAATATTAGACACGAAAACACTAAATTACAAGTAATATTCATAGATTGACACCGGATACTACCCAACAGAATGTATGTGTGTGCTCGTCATGTGGAACTGTTAATAAATATACAGGAAAATTATTTTAAAAAAAACCAAATCAGTCAAAAATATAAATCATTTTAATTTTCCAAGTATTGTTACAAAGTGATAGAGATGAATAGAAGAGTGGCTTAGTTTGAACTTCAAAGTATAGCAGGGTCCAGCTTGGTTTGTGTATTTTCAGAAGTTGTTTGGACTGCACTGCACATATAATTAGTGCGAAGAAAGTCAGAAAACTACTAGAAGAATAATGTCAAACCTTCAAGACTTGGTTCTTTTTTTAGTAACAAGTCATGGAGTTGGGTGTAGTGCACAATACTTGAAATCCCCATTTTTGTTGCTGATGTGAAAATGGAGTAACCTAAAAAAAAAACAGATAAGAAATGTGGATCACCTGCCCTGGCCCCTGTCACTGCTCACTACCCTACACAAATATATTTATTAATTAATGTGCATGCGCCAAAACAAGAAACGAAAATGGCAGCAGCAAAGGGTTTTAAAAAATGGTTTCAACGGTCAAATTTGGTTGGCTGCAGTTTAACCACTACCCCGCTTGCGCCAGAACATACCTATCACATTTGTGCACATATATGTTAGAATAAAACACACAGAAAAATGACCTAATACGTATCATAGGGTATTATCTAGATATATAATGGATTTTAGTGATAAATAAAAAATTTACATCTCACCGATCCCTTCTTACCATATGTAATTTGTACAAATTTTGAGACAATTTTTTGATACCTCTGTCATTTCAATATAAAAAGAAAGAATTGAAATTATACTTTATATGTACTTTAAAACGGTGTTAATAATTATTGAGACTGCAGGAGTAATTAGTTTCATTAATTTGTGCAATTATTAGGATAATCCAAAAATATGATTTAAAATTTATGGAATATTAAAAACATGAAAGTGACAAGTGACATATATATACGCTATAAATAATAAGTGGAGCTTGTGGAATAACTTGATAACCTTAAATCTTCCACTACTTTCATTAGTGTTACAAAGGGTCAATATGAAGAAGACTTGCACTTCAATTTAGTTGTCTTAAAAGTGTGAAATTTTGAATATCAAGAACTGGGCTTTGAGTTCTTGATAACATTGTAGTATTGTGTGTTGTGTAAGAACAAGATGGATGGAAGCAATCTTTACAACTTGAGTAACAGTGTAAGAAACAGCAGAAGTACAAGAGAAAGAACAGGGAGTTTGAGATCAAACAGTTCTGCAATATGGAGAAGCAGTGGAATGGAAGTGTTCTCTAAATCAGCAAGAGATGAAGATGATGAAGAGGCTTTGAAATGGGCTGCTCTTGAAAAGCTTCCTACTTTTGATAGGTTAAGAAAAGGCTTGCTTCTTGGATCACAGGGTGCTGGTGCTAGTGAGATTGATATTGATAATCTTGGAACTGAAGAGAGGAAGAAGATTTTAGAGAGGCTTGTTAATGTTGCTGAAGAAGATAATGAAAAGTTCTTGTTAAAGCTTAGAGATCGAGTTGACAGGTTTTTCTTCTTTCTTTTTCTTCTTTTGTGTGTGTGTGTGATTGAGGGTTGTTTGCAAAAGAAGTTCTTTAAAAATTCTTGGATGGTTTTTTGTTGAAATTTGCGTTTTGTGGATTGGTTATTGAGATCTCAGATTTTGTGGTTTTTGTTTGTGTTGTTTGTTTTAGAGTTGGGATTGATTTGCCACTTATTGAAGTGAGATTTGAGCATTTGAAAATTGAAGCAGAAGCTCATGTTGGAAGCAGAGCTTTGCCTTCTTTTTTGAACTTTAATATTAGTATAGTGGAGGTAAGGACTTGTAGATACAGATATTGACTTCAAATGGACCTTTGTATATCTAAATTTTGATGTGTTAGCTATTTTGGTTTACATAGTCATTATCAGTAGTTTTTTTGTGATGACATGTTTGTGTTTGTGTTGAAGGGGTTGTTGGATACTCTTCATTTACTTCCAAACAGAAAGAAGCAGTTAACTATACTTGATGATGTTAGTGGAATCCTTAGGCCTTGCAGGTGATGATACAGAGTTTTAAGCAAACTTATGAATAAGATCAGTTTATGCTGTTTTGCTTCCTGAATTTGTATTTAGGATTCTGTTATTTATGTTAATATGCTTGCAGGATGACATTGCTTCTAGGTCCCCCGAGTTCTGGGAAGACCACATTATTGCTGGCTTTGGCTGGGAAGCTTGATCCTACCTTAAAAGTATGTTTCCTCAAAACTTCCATTTATGTAATGAAATTATCTCAATTTTTACTGTAATTACTTTATGATCTTTTAAATGATTTCTGATTTGATGGATGAATATATTTCTATACTAGTTTTCTGGAAGGGTTACTTACAATGGCCATGAAATGACTGAATTTGTGCCTAAGAGGACTGCTGCCTATATCAGCCAACATGATCTCCATATAGGAGAGATGACTGTCAGAGAAACTTTGGCATTTTCAGCGAGGTGCCAGGGGGTTGGATCACGCTATGGTTAGTTGATACTACACTCACGTGTCTCATTAGTAGTTTCTGATAAATTTATAATGTGGTTTGTATATTTCCATTTGAGCATTGTTTAGAGCTTTAAATCTTAATGTTTTAAAACTCTTTCAGAGATGTTGGCAGAACTGTCAAGAAGAGAGAAAGACGCAAACATCAAACCAGATCCTGATGTCGATATCTACATGAAGGTAAACCTATGTATAAAAGTGGTTTACATTGTATTTAGTTTTTTGGATAAATATAGTTTACATTTTTTAAAATAATTATCGAGGATAGAGGAGGTACAGATGTATAGACGAAACCGATGGCTTTTGTGGTTATATAGAATTCTTTTCAGATCGAAGGCATTTGATCTTCATCACTACTTTATCCCTTTTCCCCTAGAGGAGAATAAGTTGAGCATAAAAATAAATCCTCTTATACTTAAGAAAACATGGAAAAGAATGGTGAATATTTGTGAAAGAGGATGCACCTTTTATGTGTAACCTAATTATGTGGATAAGCGAATCTGTCAAGATGTAAGACATATGTGAGTGCTATTAAAAATTGTTATTTTACGTAGGTACTGTATTCTAATACTCTTTTACTTCCTTGCAAATCATAAACTTAATATAATAGAATAGCAGACTCTTTGAACTGATGCAAGGATAATTATTTTTGCTGACAATCATTGTTTAACCATGATTCAGGCTGCCGCAACGGAAGGTCAAGAGGCCAGTGTTGTCACAGATTATGTTTTAAAGGTATCAAAAGAACCCAAGATATTGTTTACAATCACGCTACAGTAAGATAGCGAAGTTATAACAACAATCTTATTCTTTCCGATTTGATTGCAGGTTTTGGGACTTGACGTGTGTGCTGACACTATGGTTGGAGACCAGATGATTAGGGGAATATCTGGAGGACAAAGAAAGCGTGTTACCACAGGTAATCAAGTTTCCTATCTGACACCAAAGTTATGTACATGCTTTGGTTACATGTTATTAAAAAGTTGATTGATACAGGTGAGATGTTGGTTGGACCATCAAAGGCACTTTTTATGGATGAGATATCCACTGGTTTGGACAGTTCTACCACTTATCAAATTGTGAAAGCACTTCGGCACAGCGTCCACATTCTCCAAGGAACTGCTCTCATTTCCCTCCTGCAGCCCGCCCCTGAAACTTATGATTTATTTGATGATATTATTCTCATATCTGATGCCCAGATAGTGTATCAAGGTCCACGTGAAAATGTACTCGAGTTTTTCGAATCTATGGGCTTCAAATGTCCAGAAAGGAAAGGTGTAGCAGACTTCTTGCAAGAGGTAGGTCGGTTATTTTAATTTCAATATCCAAATGTGTATTTATCACAAATATAAATGGATGAGCCTTATAAATTTGAGGTCTTGTGTATCAATAAAATAAATACTGCCCTGTAGGTCACGTCAAAGAAAGATCAGAAACAGTACTGGCTACGCAAAGATGAGCCTTACAGATTTATTACAGCCATGGAATTCTCTGAAGCTTACCAGTCATTCCATGTTGGGCTTCGATTAGGAGATGATCTTGCAACAGCATATGACAAGAACAAAAGTCACCCAGCTGCTTTGACAACTGATGAGTACGGAGTCAGCAAGATAGAACTCTTGAAAGCTGTTACTGCAAGAGAGATTTTGCTTATGAAGAGAAACTCATTCGTATATGTCTTCAAAGTGTTCCAAGTGCGTATCTTTGTTTATAAGCTGAAATTATTTGGTATTAGCTTTAGTTCTGTACACATGACCCCTAATACTAGTTTTCGGTCTTTCATAGCTTACAACAATGGCCATTATTACCATGACACTCTTCCTAAGAACTGAGTTGCACCAAAATTCAGTAACTGATGGAGGGATATATATGGGTGCCCTATTTTTTGGAGTGGTTATGCTTATGTTCAATGGATTAGCAGAGCTTGCAATGACAATTGCTAAGCTTCCAGTCTTCTACAAGCAAAGGGATCTTCTCTTCTATCCAACATGGTCATATTCTCTTCCAGTGTGGGTCATCAAGATCCCCATAACATTTGTAGAAGTTGCTGTTTGGGTTGTCCTCACATACTACGTTATTGGATTTGATCCCAATGTTGGAAGGTGAAGAATCTAAAGAAGAGCTTAGTAATAATGGCGGCTAAATACTTGTTCTCATTCAAATACTTTTGCCATATATGATGAAATACTTATTCACTCTTTACCACAGGTTTGTTAAGCAGTACATAGTACTTCTACTCATTAACCAGATGGCTTCTGCACTGTTTCGACTTATGGCAGCACTGGGTAGGAACATGATTCTTGCATTCACATTTGGGGGTTTCGCTTTGCTTGTACTTTTTGCATTAGGTGGCTTTGTTCTAGCACGAGGTATGATTCTCAAATTAATATTGGAAACTAATCTTCTTATATGTAGTAATCGCTGATGCCTTTGCTTCTGTTATATGGTATGGCAGACGACGTAGCAAAGTGGTGGTTATGGGGTTACTATTCATCACCCATGATGTATGGGATGAATGCAATTGCTGTTAATGAATTCCTTGGGCATCAATGGCACAAAGTAAGCTTGCATTGATAAATGATAGCATCTCTTTCTAGCACTTGGCTATCAACTATCAAGTCTTCTGTCCAAATAGTCTGAAGTTTTCAAATTATTGTCATGGAACAGCTAGTTGAAGATGGATCTGAGACCATAGGAGTTGCAATTTTAAAGTCGCGAGGTTTCTTCCCATACTCGTACTGGTATTGGATCGGTGTTGGGGCATTGATTGGATTCGTTTTACTTCTTAACTTTGCCGTCACATTGGCACTTACCTATCTTAACCGTGAGTATCCATACCATGTCCCATCCAAACTATATCCATTTAGTCGATAGATAATATAATATTCAGCCATTGTTCTGCAGCTCTGGGGAAACCTCAAGCTGTTTTGCCAGACAAAGATTCTGCAGAAGCCCTTGAAATGTCATCCCCAGAAGGTAGATCTTATTGGAGAGATGTCTATATGTTACATTGTAAGTGTGTAAAGCTAACCATCTTACATTCAATTGCTGTCTTGTTTTACTCTATAACAGGAACCAATGAGAACAAGAAAAAAGGGATGATTCTTCCCTTTGAACCACATTCGATAACATTCGATGAGATTATGTACTCCGTTGACATGCCACCGGTAAGCATAATGATCAGAATGGTCGGGCTGTGTCCAGAATCAGTTGAGCATATTCTTTTGATCAATTAACCTGATTACTAATTATACCTTTTCTACCTGAATCACTGAAGGAAATGAAAGAACAAGGTGTTGTTGAAGATAAACTGTTGCTTCTGAAGGGTGTGAGTGGAGCATTTAGGCCAGGTGTTCTCACTGCTCTAATGGGTGTCAGTGGTGCTGGTAAAACTACTTTGATGGATGTGCTTGCAGGGCGAAAAACTGGTGGTTATATTGAGGGTAACATTACAATATCCGGCTTTCCAAAGAAGCAGGAAACTTTTGCGCGGATAGCTGGATATTGTGAGCAGAATGACATCCACTCACCTCATGTTACTGTCTATGAGTCGCTGATCTACTCAGCCTGGTTGCGATTGCCTTCGGAAGTTGATTCAACAACCAGAAAGGTGGAAAATTGTGATAATCTTTTTCATACTTGAATTCTCACTTAGTGGAATAAAACAACTTAACTTTTCAAAGAAGTATAAATATGCAGAAAACAGTTCACTTGCTATAGAACAAAGTGGTTGGATGTTAACCCCTGATGATTATCGGGATTAATGTCAGTACACAAGATAACCTGCTTCATGTTCATAACTTTTACAGATGTTCGTTGATGAGGTCCTAGAACTTGTTGAATTGAACACATTAAAGGCTGGATTAGTAGGGTTGCCAGGTGTAAATGGGCTCTCAACTGAACAGCGAAAGCGTCTGACAATTGCAGTTGAACTAGTTGCAAACCCCTCTATAATATTTATGGACGAGCCTACTTCAGGTTTAGATGCACGAGCTGCTGCAATTGTGATGAGAACAGTAAGGAATACTGTGGACACAGGAAGAACAGTTGTTTGCACCATTCATCAACCTAGCATAGACATATTTGAAGCTTTTGATGAGGTAAAAATGTCGTGGACTAAACTAACATTTTAATTTGGTGAAATGCTTTATATAGTAACTAAAATTATCAAACATGGAGTGCAGCTTTTCCTAATGAAACGAGGAGGGCAAGAAATATATGTTGGACCAGTTGGTCGTCATTCTTGTGAACTAATCAAGTACTTTGAGGTAATATGCAGATGCAAACAAAAGTAAGCTTTACTATTATTAGTTTCTGTATTCAAATTGTGTTCTAAAACTAGATTTTTTTCCCCAAAAAGGGTATCGATGGAGTAAATAAAATAAAAGATGGACATAATCCAGCAACCTGGATGTTGGAAGTTACTTCTTCTGCACAAGAAATGGTTCTGGGAGTTGATTTCACTGAAGTCTACCATAATTCAGATCTTTACAGGCAAGGGTTTTTTAGCAACATCTTATTGCATATAGTACTGGCAACACTAATTACAAAACATCTTTATTTCACAGTTGAACTTTTAAATTTCCTAACCAAATGTACTACATCCTTGTGACACACACAGGCGAAACAAGGCACTTATTCGAGAAAATAGTTCACCTCGTCCTGGTGCAAAGGATCTACATTTCCCCTCTCAATACTCGCAATCTTTCATCACTCAATGCATGGCTTGTCTGTGGAAACAAAGATGCTCATACTGGCGAAACACGTCTTATACTGCTGTTCGTTTCCTCTTTGCTACTGCTATAGCATTGATGCTCGGCTCAATGTTCTGGGATCTTGGTTCCAAAATGTAAGTTAATATCAGGAATTTACCTACTAAACAAATACCAAAGCTTGTTAGTCTGTATGTATCTCCATCTAATGATTAATGTGGATGTGTACTGCAGGCGAACACGACAAGATCTCTTCAATGCTATGGGTTCAATGTATGCAGCTTGCCTCTTCCTCGGGGTCCAAAATGCTTCGTCAGTTCAGCCAGTGGTGGATGTTGAACGAACAGTCTTTTATAGAGAAAGAGCAGCAGGAATGTACTCGGCCTTGCCATATGCCTTTGCACAGGTAATAGCTAGTTCTTACATCCCAGATTAATTAAAATTTCTTGTTTGTATTCTACATGTTAAGCAAGTCCCTATTCTTTTTTCATTGCAGGTTTTGGTAGAAATACCCTATGTTCTTGCACAAGCTGGAGCATATAGTGCTATTGTATATGCAATGATTGGATTTGATTGGACAGTAGTGAAATTCTTTTGGTATGTATTCTTCACGTTCTTTACACTGCTGTACTTCACTCTTTTTGGAATGATGACTGTCGCGGTTACTCCCAATGCCGATATTGCTGCAATTATTGCTGCTGCATTTTTTGCATTATGGAATGTCTTTTCAGGATTTATAATCCCACGACCTGTAAGTTCTCTGATGCTCTTCAACATGTATAAACACTTTAAATAAGCATGAGAATGTATCTAATGTAAATGCAAACCTTGTTCCTTTTTAATTTGTGAATGGCAGAAAATGCCGGTCTGGTGGAGATGGTATTCATGGGCATGTCCAGTTGCTTGGACTTTGTACGGAATGATAGCATCACAATTTGGAGATATAGATGATAAGAAACTTTCAGATGTACAAGTAACTGTCAAAAAGTTCGTCGAAGAATATTTCGGATTTGAACACCATAACGTATGGATAGCTGGAGCTGCTGTAGCTGGCTTCACAGTTCTTTTTGCATACACATTTGCCTATTCCATTAAATCATTCAACTTCCAAAGGCGGTAACGAGCTTCAGAGAGCAGCATTTCATCCCCAGAGTCGCGAAATCATCATGTCAGACAATATTTAGGACTGCAAGGTGTCGTGGGATTTTCATATAGGAAGAGCAGATTAAATTTGTTTTCTTTATAGATCATCAAATAGTTTGGACTAAATATTTAGCTTTCTTATGCCTTTCTTTTGTACAAAACTGAAAGATGTACTATATTCTTGTTTTGAAGTGTCATATTTGTTTAGCTTTGTAATTAATGGAATCAGTCTCAATCTATCAAGCTACTAAAGCATACACAACGTAAGACCCATTGATGCCATCACAAGTTTGTCCAATCTAATAATGGAGTGAGGAATTAATAAAAAAATGGGAGGGAAGGACCATCATATAAAATAAAGGAGTAGAAATTGACATTAAACCACAATTTGTGAATGAGATGAAGAAAGTCTTCTGATTGCTGCCTTTGCAGGGACCATCAGTGGATGCTAATGCGTCATTACGTGTATAATGATAACTTAAACTCTGATCATTGAGGGGGACCAGAGCAGTTATTCTGGCTGTATCTTTCTCATTGCATAAAAATACTATAACATACTTACTAATCATGCCTGTATCTTTCTGGTTGTATAAAAATATTGCATTAACACAAATAATTTCTTTCTAGTCTTACTGCATTCAATAAAAACATATTATTAGCTATCTTGCTCTATGATATGGGGTCAGACACAAGTTATGTTATTGCACAAGCTTCCATTCAACAAATACATATAATAAATTATATTTTAAAGTGCTATTAATATTATTTCACTTATTTTTTATGTAATTATGTATGTGTTCTCAAAGATAATGTCCATGTTTGAACTAGTTAAGTATGATGATTTGATCTGGTAGCAGCGCTAAACCTGATAACAAACTCTGGACTAGTAAAATCGAATTAATCATAATTCAACAGTATCCATATCTTTCTCGCTTTTTTTACGGGAAATCCAAAATTTTAATCTTGTGTGCCTATATTCAATTATTGAAAAGAAGTAGACAAATAATTAGTCTGCATCAAATCTTCCAGGCCAATCTTTCATTGGCCACAGTTTATCATGTATTAGTTTGATTCACTATAAATATGCATGTTCATCATGTTATGTGGACACACACTTGCATCTCATTTCTAGCATTACGAAGAAAACCAAACCATAATGGGCTCCTTAACCCCCAGTCACCACAAGCTTCCAACTATTGACTTTACAAATCAACTCGAAAACACTAAACCAAACTCCACTAATTCCAGTTGGCTCATGAAATGCAAAGATGTTAGAAGTGCCTTGGAAGAATATGGTTGTTTCATTGGAGTGTTTGACAAAGTTTCCTCAGAGCTAGACACTGCAGTATTTGATGCGCTAATAGATTTGTTTGATCTTCCGACTGAGACCAAAATGCAAAACAAGTCTACTAAGCCTTTGTATGGTTATGTTGGTCAAATGCCATTTATTCCTCTCTATGAGAGCCTTGGCATAGATTTTTCTAACACTCCTCAGGGCATCCAAAGTTTCACAGATGTCATGTGGCCCGCGGGAAATGAAGATTTCAGGTACTATTAGATTCGATATGCATGATATTAGTTTTATTTTTGTTAACTGTATGTACTCTAACGTTGGATCCAGAGAAAGTAAAATGCTTTCTGATTTTACAAGTACTCGAATAGGACTGAAGATCGTTTATGTGAAGTTACCGCCCTTTACCTTCTTAGGCAGTTCAATCTCTTGCACAACATATATTTTACATCACGCCATGCACAAGATTATATTGCATGTAGTTAAATTTTTGATTATATATTCAATACAACCGTGACTAATATTTATTTATTTACGTGGTGGTTCTTGAAGCAAAATTCTGCTATCCTACACAAAGCTAGTAGCAGAAATGGAGCAAATGGTTGTACGAATGATATTCGAAAGTTATGGTGTAGAGAAGTACCATGCTTCTCATGCTAAGGCAGCTACTTACCTTTGTCGAGCCATGAAATATAAAACACCAGACAAGAACCAGAGTAACATGGGATTTGTTTCTCATACGGACAAGGATTTTGTAACCATCCTTCACCAAAATCAAGTCAATGGTTTGGAGATAAAAGCAAAAGATGGAGAATGGTTTTCGGTTGAGCTCTCTCCTTCTTCCTTCATTGTCATGGCAGGGGAAGCAGCAATGGTAATGCGTTGATTTTACCTACAACATAACACAGTTTTAAGTAATATTAATGGAAATGTCATAGTTCCCAAAATATTTACGAAATGGTATTACCGAATGATGATGTGACAGTGGACTATATACCCACAATAAGTGACAAATGAGATACACTGCTTAGTGAATATTTTGGGACATCTACCATTAGTCTCACTTTACTTACCCTGAACTCTAAAATTTTGACATTTATGTTGCACTTGTGTTCAAGGCATGGAGCAACAACAGGATGTATTCACCATATCATAGAGTGACAATGAATTATGGAAAAGAAGCCAGATATTCAATTGCACAATTTTCATTCATGGAAGGGATGATAGAAACACCAGAAGAGCTGGTGGATGAGGAGCATCCGTTGCAGTATAAACCATTTGATCATCTCAAGTTTCTTGCATTCTATGACAAGGAGGAAAACCGAAAGCTCGAATGTGCCATAAAAGCCTACTGTGGTGTTTCTGATTAAATCATAAGCCCCAAGCTTGCTGTGCGTGTAATGTGAATTTTATAATGTTTACCGGGCTAGCTTAGTGTCTTGGTCCTGGTAACGCTCTTCGTTGTTTGCTTAATATTTGTTGTTTTAGTTTGTTTATGGAATACCATAATGCATGTCAACACTGGATCAAAATAAATTGCTCAAAGTATAATATATGCATTTGGCCCCATCGGTCATCCCCCAACTTGAACCCCGAACTCAAACTTCTCATGTAGTAGCTTTGATGCTTGTTAGTTACTAGTTGGCTTGATAGTTCTGTTTCCCTATATTGGTCTTCACTTGTATCTTGTTCAAAATAGGGTTAGTCTCTAAAATCCCATTTTGATTCTTTTGCGGGGTAAGCTAAGCGCCTGGATTGTATACATTCTTGGTTATTCTAATATAAAATTTAGTTAGTAAAAAAAATAGAATTAAATTATTTAATATTATGGAACACTATAAATATAAGTCAATATTTGTCTGGTACCCCGGGCCGCGGCTCATAATCAATCAAGTCAATATCTAATAAAAATATTATATATTATTATTTTGTAATATCTATTTATGCTATACTATTATATACTTTTATAAACAAATTATGTTTAAAATTATATATATTGTGAAGACTCAAATTTAATATACTAATTAATATATTTCAGCAGCTTAATGGAAAAAAAATAAAAATTGTGGCCGCCATTTATGAGTTATGAGCAGTTTTCTAAAAATCGACGATAAAAAATCGCTATTCAATGGGTTAATGAACTGATTAAACGAAAATTAGATCAAAAATTATTTTTTTACAAAATAAATCAAAAATCGGGTTAATCGGTAGAAAATCGGCGTTAGAGGTAAAAAATTTAAAAAAATAAGAAAAATAAAAAAATTTAAGAAAAATGTTATTCTCGTATACATAATTGCTATTTTAAATAATTTTATATTAAATTTTCTTAATTTTTTATCTAAAAATAACCTCAATTCATAAGTTAAATCTTAAAAATTATGTTTAATTTAATAATGTTATATATTTTAAATTAATTTCTATAAGCATATATAATAATTCTATATGTATAATAGAAAAAAAAATCACATATATTAATATTTGTATATAAAAATAATATTACATTAGCTCCAATTAATCATTCCGATTAACCCAATTACTTATTAATTCGTGAATGGTGCCTCCACCGATTAAGTCCGATTTCCGTATTTTATAACAAGTGACATATAAGTCAAATATGAATTTACTTCTTAATTTATAATTTATAATTACTTAAAAAAAAATCCAAATGAGACCTGATACACGAACCCAACAATAAAACAAATAAAAAAGGCAGAGTATAAGTTAACCATGGTTAAAAGTCGGGTCGGATAGAGTTAGGGTTTAGTACCGAAACCTTAAGCCTCCTTTCGCAGCTACCACCGCGTCAGTTGTTCTCGCGGGGAGAGAGATAGTTAGAGAGAGAGAGAGAGAGAGACAAGAAACAAACTACGCCGTATTAATCATCATCTCTCTTCCTTCGATTCAACTCATCTGTAAGTTTAATCTCTTTAATCACTCTATTAATTTATCATTTAGTAATATTATATTTACTCAATTGAGTTATCGCACAGGTTGTATTGTAATGGGCGTACAATTAGCAGAAGGTCATCAAGTAGAGATGGGAGATGTTAATTACACTGATTTGGAAGTTTCTTATCATGTTAGGGATGCTCTTAAATCCGCTCGCTTGGTAATCCCCCATTTTCAAACCCGCATATACGTGTGTTATGGTTGTTTAAATTAACGTGTTTTTACGGTTTAAATTGGCTTTAGTTTGTCGAATTTAGTCGCGTTTCAGTGTCTGATGCTTCTTGATGTGTTTTTCGGCCTTACTATGACACTTAAGTTGTAGTACGTCATTTCAGCTGGAAATTTAGTCTACTTTATTTGTTCGTAAATGTCGCAGCTTGGTCATGTCACAGTAACTTTTTGTGTTTTTTAGTACTTAACATGTTCACTGTAACATGTGTGTGTTTTAAGAAAGTGCTTCACGACTCACCCTGGCCTTAATTTCTTGTTCGGACAATGTTTACATGTATGTATATGTCAACAGAATCAGGCATAAATAATATACTACTTGTGTTATATCATATATGTTATTTTTGGAATGGTCTTTCCACTTTGAGTTTTGACGATATTGCTGAAATATGCTATTTCTTTTTACATGTATTAAGCAATGAAAAAGGAACTATTACCGTACCGAAATAGAGTTTTTAGTTTTTTATTGCAACAGAAATTTACAACTTAAAGGTCATACATGATTGTGGACAGATGTATAGCATTTGACTATATTTGAATGACATGGCGAGTAATTAATAGTGATGTATAAGTTTTCAGGGTCAATCTGACAGTTATCACGAGTTGATCGGGGTTCTGCACCATACTGAACGCCTCGCACCAGATGAAGTGGCCATGCTTGTGGTAGGTTGAGTATTTTTGAAAAGTATATGCACTAAAATGTGTAAACTTTATGTCCTCTCATTATTTGTGTAAAGGCTTTTCTAATGTTGTTTTATGTGTTTAAAAGACGAGTTTGAAAGCGCTGTCTGGAGCAGTTTCTTACATAGATTCTGATCATCACAAAATGCTTCTTTCTTCTGTAAGTAATAGCGCATAAATATTTCTGCTCATTTCTTTTTCCATTATTTTTTAGGATTTTTGTTTTTTGGTTGTTAAAGAAAGTGTGTTACCTTCAGATAAGTGGAATGAGCTTGTGGAACTATGGTCCAGATGTGATGGATGTATTGATTGAGTTGATTGTTGCGTTGGTATGTAATGCTACTCACTTTAGTAACACAGT
Source organism: Anethum foeniculum (assembly GCA_003724115.2). Taxonomy (NCBI): domain Eukaryota; kingdom Viridiplantae; phylum Streptophyta; class Magnoliopsida; order Apiales; family Apiaceae; genus Anethum; species Anethum foeniculum. Next base: position 18,576 of record PHNY01217073.1, read on the forward strand.
AATGATCAGAATTGCATGTTCTTATTAAGGATTAGTTTTACTTTGACTACATTGTAGGCTGCAGTGAGTGGAAAATACCTCCATCTATGCTTGGATATGCTTGTAAGAAATTTTATGCCGCCTTTATCTTTCCTTAGGCTATTACAGCAGCCACGTGGTCTTGCAAAAAAGGAGCAAGTTCTTTGTCGTGTGCATGCTGCTCTAAAGGAAATTGCTGATTTAGTTCCCCTTGCTCCACTGAGATTGGAACAAGTTATTAAGGAGAGGATGCCCCACAAATCCTCAAAGCTACCTTGGATTGTAAGTTTGTTTCATCTGCTTCTGGTCTTGTTTGGGGACATGGTCCTCTGTAACCTTGGCTGGAAGTACATTTTTTTATGCATGTCTCTGTAGACTATATAGCACATTGTCCATTTGTTAAATAGAAATTTAAAATGAATTTTGTTGGGTCTAGTTGCAAGTTGTTTTAAGTAAATTGATTAGCGGATATGTCAGGGCCTATATTGACGCCAAAAAGATTGACCTCTTGAGTCCGGTTGCTTTCATGGTTGTATTAAGATCTTTGTTTTACTCTCTCTCGGCATATAAATCTTTTACGCTTTGTACTTCATCTGTTTTGCGTCTTTTTGGGGCAGATGCTCATATGTGCTTAGGCAGAAGTACAATTTTGATACATGTTTTTATAGTCTGTAGCTCATAATAAATTTATAAAATGAAACTATTGAAATTTTTGGTGGGTTAAATATCTTAGTGGTCACTGAATTGAGGGCCATATATCAATATGTTCATTGTAGTTATCGGGTTCTCTATTGCACTATTCTAGTAACCAGTAATGACATAGATGTTAAATCGACTAGATGACCAAATGGAAAATGTTTTGACTATGACATGTCATAACAGACTTTCTTGAATATAATAAAAAGAATTATATTTGTTGACATGGACATCCAACTAGTCCATATATACAACTTTGTATGTATGTATGTGTGTCTAACCCCTTGAAACACCTTCTTTTCATGTAGCCGTCCAGCCATACTCATGGGTAAGCAGCAAGATGAATCATATCAAAACACGATCACACAGGATAGCCCAACTTCGTCCCCAATTACACACAATAACATAACTCAGGCCCGAAAACATTCTTCTTGTCAGGCATGTTTTACCCCATTATATTACAATATATGTATATCTATATAGTATGGAAGTCATGGGTACGTGTGGTTCTCACATCTTTAGAGGTAGGAGGAGGTTCGAGCCTATAATTTGAGGGTATAAAAACAATAGCAGTTGGTCTCATATACATTTGAGGGTATAAAAACCAGTTGGTCTCGTGCATTAATCCTACTAGCTGGGGCTTATAGTATAATTTTTATTTTACATTATAATATTAGTACTGATAATAGTTTGTTTAATTAGTGTCATGCATTGTTTAAAACTAATAACATATATATTTTTAATTTGAATATTGTTGTTGAGAGCATGCAAACCTTGAGTTTTTGGTATAATAATTTAAATAGAGAATATTTTTAATATTGTTGTTGCGAGGATTCAAAGGCTTTTGTTAGAATAAACTAAATAAAGAATATTTTTTACTATAGATCTTGCAGCTCTTATTTATTTACTGAAAATTTAACGGTTGGTTGAACCAAACTATCAACAATTATAACCAATTTTATTTATTATAGTTTAATATAGATTAAGTATAGATTTTCATCTGCTTTCTTTGAACACCTCTTTTTTATGACCTCCCTAGCTATCACTTCCGTTTGCTCTTAATTGGCAATTAAATTTTTGGTAAAGTCAAAAATATAATTATTTAAATTCAAGCAATTATTGAAAATCCAATAGTGCTTCAGAGAGTTTGACCCTAACTATAGAGGTACCTGACCAAAAAAAAACTACAGAGGTGACAAATATTTTTATTAAGTTTAGATTTTAATAAATTAATTGAATACATTTAATCCAAATAGTTCCTCATATCTATAGTCTATATAATCCTATATAATCCTGAGGAGTTTTTATGACGTCATAACTTTTCTAAGCGACACACCTATCAGACACCTACAGCACATCTGGACACAACTACAAATTTATATATTGATCAGACACCTGCAAATATATATTTTGTAAAGACACATCTACAACACACTTACAACACGTGTATATATTTTGTGTATTTAATACCTACAACAACTTCTATATTGGGCACCTAACATCTTTATATTTTATAAGAGACATCTACAACAGTCTTAGGCATATATATATATATATATATATATATATATATATATATTAATAAGGTCTACAATACAACACATGTGTGCATATATTGATTAGACGTCTACAACACATTTACACTTTACATACATCTTTGTTAAGATTACATATTTTCTAACACATACCCCGACGTGTGTAAGAAACTTTTGTTCTACTAGAAGTATAATTATTGTAAATGGAAAGGGAAATTATTATTTATATTCTCATTTTTCCCATTAATATTTCATGTTTTGGGCAAGTAAATTAAATAATGAAATCTTATTTCTTCTTTGACTCAATTTTGAAAATGTACTAATACGAAAAATTATAATAAATATTTATAGATATTGTTTCGGTTAGAAATATCCATAAATATAATTTTATGAATGATATTGTTTCGTATTCTCTTTATTTTAAAATAAAAAAAAATTATTCTTCAAAGTAGTAAGGATAGAATTAAAGATCTACATTCACGTAATAAGTTGAAGATTAGAATTTAATTTATTTATAAATATTGATCAATAAAAATATTTACAATTAATATATTTTGTCAAAAATTCACTCTTACATAAAAGTTTTGAAGTTTTTGTAAGTAGAAATCGTGCCAATATTTAAAATTTTAATTTTATTTACATTGTAAAAAGTTATATATCTTATATATCTTTCATAGTTAGTTAATATATTTTATTAAATATGTTAAAATTATTTTAGGGTTGTGAATATATGGTTTAAGTTTTGGTATTTGATCTTTACATATTTTCTAACACACACCCAACGTGTGTAAGAGAAACTTCTGTTTTACTAGAAGTATTTAAAAATGGAAAGGAAATTATTATTTATATTCTCATATAATGATTTATAAAGCCCGGGCGTAGCCGGGGCAAACAAGTACTAGTTGTTTATTAAATTTAATATTTTACTTATGTATTTTAACATTTTTCTATCAAAAAATTATATAACATGCTACGAATTAATTAACATTTTTCATGAATTTATCAATATTTAGATCACAAAAGTCAAATGAAAACATGATCTGTAATTTAAACTTTACTAGCCAATTAACCTAGCATAAATAAGATGATAAAATATTTAAACTCGTAAAATATAGATGTAAATTTGCATTTAATATTAAATAGAACTTTATGAGTAAGTTGATATTGAATTTAAGTACTGAAATTTTCTTAAGAAACATCTATTATGATAATTTTGTTTCATTAAAGTTCAACATTAGACCTAACTTAAGCATATAATCATGTCTAAAAATTAATCACTTAAAAGAAGGTTAGGGATGACAATTTAATCTAATATCATATTATATTAGCCCAAATTTTGGATTAAAATAATTTTAAATTTGTATAGGTACTATGTTTAAATGTCATATATACATATTCAAAATTTTGGATTAAAATTGTCACAAATACACTTTCTGGTGATAGAGCTATCTGACATATTTATTACACCCAGACATCTATTAGACGACTTCTTCTCTTAAAACTTTTTTTTCTTTTTTTGACATGTAGCATGAAAGTATCTTTATGAATTCCCATATTCCTAGACACTTTTTCTAATACTAAAAAAACATCTGGGCGTGAAGCAATATCAACAGCAACTTTTACTTGGTCTGACCTCTCAGTGATGACATGAAGTTTTCTTTTTATTCCTTTCACATGTAAAACTTTCCTCATGAATTTTATCATTGAAGGTAAGATTCATATATGGTCATGATACCCTTCGTACTAGAGCGTGTTCATACCTTAGTGCATTCAATTCCCTGCAACAATCGTAGAAAGATACGTGATGGAGTTGAAAAGAGCAAAGATTAGCTCAGGTTCAAAGATGTATATGGGTGCGTGATATATGGAGCGCGGGGGTGTGTTTTATGCGGGTTTACTATATTTGTTACTTATATAAATGGTAAAATAAATATGTTTTATCTGGTCATTGCCACCTAATGCTGGGTCATTGCCTAGTCAAAGAAATAAAGAGAACATGTCAAATCAAAATATTTCCGTCAAGTCAAATGTTACAAATTAACATCCATGTCATTACTGGCTACTAGAGTGGTGCATTTGAGACCCCGATAACTATAATGTATGAATTAATATATGGCTCTCATTTCAGTGACCACTTTGATATTTAACCCTTCTTTTGGTTGGTCTAGTTGCAAGTTGTGTTAAATAGGTAGTGAATGATTAATGGAAAGTTCAAGGCCCATACCAATGCCAATAAGATTGAGAGATTGACCTGTTAAGTCAATTTGCTTTCATGCTTGTATTAAGATCTTTGTGATAGTCTCCCTCGGTAGAGAAATCTTCGACGCTTAGAAATTTTTATACATTTCTTCATAAGTCAGAAAAACTTGCAACTTGAAAGCATTACATGAAGCATGTCGCAGAAATAGTTTTTTGACGTTCTAAAGGTGTGCTGCCTCCCATTGTTATCACGAAGACGACTAGTCGACGGTAAGGTACTCGGGCGCTGAGAGACTCGAAGCACAACTTGTCGTCGACTAGTTGACGCGAAGGTCGCCCGAGAGTCTCAAAGCCCGACTTGGGGCCTTCATAACCATAATTGTGGTGTACCATAAACTAAATGGCAGTACACAAGAAAAAGATGGAGATGAAAACGATATTAAGATGGATGACTTTGCTTGATATTCATCATGTTTATGTTTTTATTTACTTGGATATGTTTGATATTTGGAATAATGATGTTATTATTCAGTACCTATTCTTATTTTGAAATTATTATCTAGTGCTTTTGATTTAAATTATGAATCTGATGTGTTTAGTTATATTATATATTAAATCTAGGAAGTACATGTATAATGAACACTTTGTCGACTTTTTACGACTAGTCGGGCGACTTGTCGACTAGTCTTCTCGAAGGTAATCGGGCGTCAAGGCTTGACTTGGCGCCGTGATAACCATGCTGCCTCCTAGGAGCAGATCTTAATTTTTTTTGGCGAATCCTCACATTATATTTTCAAAAAAAAAGAACTTGGATACAGCTTTGGTGGAAGTTTGGATCCATGCTGCTGCATCAGTGGTGGCTAAGAACTTTTCTTAGCACCCTTGCTTATTAAACGGCTTTGCTGCAATGGTTGGCAGGGTCCATAATCTGAAGCACTGGAGTGATCCGGTAGCTGGGAAGCGGCCTATAAGTTCCTATGTTATGCCTATTTGCAGGTGACTACAAGTCCTAGTCAATAGGTTCCGTCAAGTACAACATTTAATAAGGGAGATACTTTTCTGGCTAAGTCATGTACCATACCTCTCTACTCTACTTTCGCTTGATGCACTTGGCCTCTTTGTTGCCCCCAGAGTGGTGGACACGTTATCTTATAACGTAGTTGTTGAATTCATGGAACTTGTGTGTGTATTATACTGTGAATGTTGTGAGGGACTTGATTTTGTTGTGTGCTTGGTCAGCAGAGTTATTTATATGGGTAACGCTTATAGTCTCTTGAAAAACTGAAAGCGTAGGAAACATTTTAGGTTCCATAGTTATTGAAATTTTTTTTTTTTTTTTTTATCTTTCATCCTTTTTTAGAGTCCGTGAAATTAGCTCCTTGTTAAATTGGATTGACTTATCATATTTATGCATCCTATAAATTGTTTGGTATAAGGTATAAAAGTACACGTGTCATTTTTGAGATTTATATGGACACATATGATAATAATCAAGTAATCACTTCTTTTTGTAGTTGTCGGTTATATATGTGGAGAATATGCTGAGATTGGATGGTGGTGCTATGGGAGACCTAGTTGGTAGAACTATGCTTGTGGAAGTGATGAACAGGATTGTAGAATTGGACGTGAGTTTTCTATATTTTTTAAAAATATATTGTATAAAAAAATACATCATATATAGTTTAAGTATTGAATATATGGCCTGTTTCATGTGTAGGTCGAAATAGGATGGGACGAACTTCTAATTGATGATTCCAATAAAGGCATGTTTGAGATGGAATTGGAAGAACGGGAGATGTCTTCAGAGGCTGAAATAGGCAAAGAGAAGGTATTTTATTTACCTTTTTTACATATTTCTTTTGTTTGAATCCAGAGTATAGTACTTGTGTAGTTTTGATGTGTAAAGTGTATGATAATGAAGCTTTTACTATTTTTCATATCTTCCCTTCTGACACTGGCATTCTTGTACTGTTAACAAGCCATATATCAGTTAAATCTGGATGTCTGGTGGGACTCGAGACAATTTTTTGCAGCAGAATACCTTGTTCTAACTATGAAGTTGCTATATTTTTAAGTGTATATGTTGCCTTTATTTTGCAAGTTACAGCTATAATTTTGTGAGTAGTGGGGACTTGGGTACTAATCTTAAACAGATTTAAATGAAGGAATTTGGGGTTTATATATCTTAGGATGACAATGTTGTGATAGTTTCACCCCGGTGCATCATATCAGAATAACTTGCCCAGACACTTCTTTCGTTGAGAGTGGGATAGGCAGATGCACATAAATTCATGTTTACAGGATTGAGGGAGAAACAAGCATGCAATTTAAGCATGATCCATAGATGGACTGCAATGCTGCTTCTTATAACTATTTTAGTTGATTTTGTGGATGATGTAATTATACGCCATAGTGTTGTTTAAGTTATAATATATTGGTTTCTCTGTTGGTCTGATTTTTTTAATGCAAATTTCGTTGCAGATTCGTAAAGATACTTCTAGCCAGAAGACTCTTTCGGGAAATGAAGTTGCTGAGCACTTAGATCTTTTGATGGTATTCATATTTGAACACCTCAAATTCTGTTATGATAGTGGTCGTCTGGATCAGGTACTGCCTTGTGCAGCACTGCAGCCTTAACAAGGATTTGTTTTTCTTGGTGGTTTAAAATTGCAAAATTTCATGTGGACAAGTATACTAAATCATATGGTTGTAGGTATTTGAAGTACTTCTCCTCTCATTCCAGAGTACTGTGTTGAATGCATACAAGTCGAGGTTTTCTCAGGTAAAAATATGGAACTTTTTTAAATTTCCCTCTTTCAGAGAACTGTTTATAAGTTGATTTTGATGCTTATGCATTATGACACCTTTCCTAACTTGAACTTGCCTTTATTTGTAGTTCGTGATGTTCTACGCCTGCTCGCTAGATCCTTTAAACTGTGGGAATAAATTTGCAAACATGCTTGTTGATATTTATAAAAACAGCACCTATGTCTTGGAATGGAGGTAAGTTGGATAATCCAAGTGTTTATACCAAGAGGATAAACAATAAAACTTACCATATATCAAATATGGTGAATTAGTGTGAGTAGAAGTTCTCAGTTTTTATTTTGGAAATATTTGTCACAAGTTGATACTGCATTATTGATGAGGGGTTTTTTTGCGTCAAACTAAATGAGCATACAATAGGTCCTGATAATGACACTACATTTACTCAGAGACAGAGCTAGTATATGAAGGTTGTCGCTTGTCGGGGCGAATTTTTTTACTTTATAAACTAAAAATGTAAAAGAAAAATTAAAACATGTGTGTGTACTTTATATGTATATAATAAAAATGTATAAATATACCCTCCTTATTATACTTCAATCCATAATTTTTATATATACCATCAGATCTATTATTTTCAAATTACTTGTTTGTGATGTTTTCGTTACAGCTTAAGTCAAACATCTGGTATAAGTTTTTGTAACTTGATTTTCCTGCAATAAACTGGTACACAAATGATTTGGAAGCTGTGTTTTCTCTGGTTTAATGATCTGCATTTCTTTGCAGAATGGGAGCTGTTTCTTATCTTGCAAGTTACTTGTCTCGTGCAAATTTCGTGTCAGCCTCATATGTCGTCACTATACTGGAAAGGTTTGCATTAATCTTCATCAAGTCCTTAATTCTTTTTCTTCTGAAAGTAGTTAAGGTATATGAAGTTGCGATTTAAGGATTGCATGTAAAAGTTGTAATATGTTGTGGAGTTTAGCATGTAAGGAACCCACTTAGCACAAAAAGTAGGAGACAAGAACCTGATGGTTGCCTAACACGTCACTCGTCACCTCATGATACCTTTCACCGATCATAATGTTGATGACGCTATAGTGATGCAATTGGGTTGCACGAGAACCAACCAAATTAATTATTGACAAAAATATTGTTTAATTGACTCGAGAGATCTTATAACTGATTAAGTGGAGGAAAGGGACGTGATTAAGCTTAGGATGGTATGTGTTCTGCCTGATATATCCTTGATAAGAGATTGAGGTAACTTGTGATTGGAAAATTGAGTTCGTTTGCGATTGAAATAATCTAATGTTGCTTGTGCCATCAATAGATATCAATACGTAAGACAAGATTTTGCACGTGTCTGAAACAGTGAAACCTGAGCAAATTCCAGTTTCTTTTGGTTTCGAGCAAATAAATTATAAATTGTATGGAGGTCTTGTCAGAGACTCGGGGGTTCGGCTGCGGGAGTCAATTAGGAAAGTGGATCCCACTTAATTTTAACTTTTTCCGAAAAGCTACGTACTAGTCGTGTGCGGATGCATGTGTGACATATTGTATTAATATTTAATGTGAAAGGTGCTGAAGATGCTTCTTTTAATGATTGGTTGAGAGATGTTTTGGAACATTAGAGTATCAACATGTTGGAAACATTTTGAAACGTGAAATGTTGATCAATATTGCCGTGGATATTATAGTTATATGAAGAATGCCAAATGATTTTAATGAATAATTATTTATTTCATCCTATTGTTTATTTTGGAAACCCACTTCTCTCCAGGCCTCTTTAGTCTTAACTAATAACTGCACTTGTGCTATTTCAGTCTGGTAGATTGGTGTTTGACTTACTGCAAAAGCCAGAAGGGTGAAAGTAATCCTAAAAGTCATAGAGTCTTTTACTCTGGAATTCAGGTATGGTAACTATAATATATGATTCACAATATTAAACAGATTAGATTAGTAACCCATTATACTACATTTTATATGCGAGGACTTTGTACTTTAGAAATGTAATTTATGTCAATAAGTAGGAAATAAAATAAAGAAGAGTTTGCATTGAAGTAGGTGGTTACCCATTGCAGAGTTATATTCTATGAATAGCGACACCCTTTAATTTTAAAGAAGCTGCTGATCCTTATGTTGTTTACTGCTTATTTTGGCAAGTTTCCTTGGATAATCTTTATAGTTCTGTTTTGGCTCTTTATAAAATGAAAGTCTCCTTGCAAGAAAAATTGGTATATAATCCGGTGTGGGTGGTTGACTAAGTGGCAGAGGCCTTCAGGAATAATCTTAAGGTCACTGGTTCGAGTCTTCATCTGTGGTCCAGTTTCCTTACTTTGATAGCAAAATAAATGGTACCTGTGTATAGTATTTGCTGAAGTAATCTGACAAAGTTCGATGATGATATTGTATCCTTCGGTTAAATTGGATAATTAATTTTTCCTGAATTTACTGATATTATGGGTCACTTTGTTGTCCTGCTGTCTTTTTGCAGGCCATTATGTATATTCTTTGTTTCCGTTTGAGATCAGCGCTGGGCGTTCTCC
>PHNY01217128.1:1301-18587 GCA_003724115.2 Anethum foeniculum
AAAAAAAAAATAAAAAGTTACTAAGGATTAAGTGATTTAGGAAAAATATAGGAAAGCACTTATGGTATTATATATCATACTGGCTACTTATGGTTAGGTATTTTTCCTTATCATGATCAACCGTTACCTCATAAGACATTCAAAATTGAGATTAGTGAATCTACCCTGTCACATTCTCAAGTATATATATATATATATATATATATATATATATATATGTGTGTGTGTTTATATAATTAATAAAAACATACATAATTTATTTATATTATTATTATCTATAATGATAAAATAATAATTTTATTTAAAAATGCCAATTGTAATACAAATTACTTGTAATATTTTATTAATGTCTTTGTGAGGTTGAAGGTTGGGCTAGTTTTTCATGCTAATGTGAAAAAATTCGTAGGAATTTTTGCTGGTTGAGTTAGCTGTTTTGTTTTTTAGTTTCCCGGAGCTTCAATGGTCGGATCGCGCTGAATTTTGGACAGCGTCTTCCTTGCTCAGTTATCTAAATTCTGAATGATGGAGATCGGCTTTGGAGGTCCATCATGCGTGTTTATTGAGGCATGGGCAGGAACTTTTGCACCATGGGGTGGATTACGCTTGCCGTGGTGCGGCAACTTGGACCGTTTTGATCCAAAATTATTTTTTGGGTTAATTCTTAAACTAGGCCCATGGTTATTATGATATGTAAATTGTAGTGAATTAGCTAGGTTTTTTCTAAGGGAGTTATATTGTATACTAGAAAATATATATGTATCAATATCTACAAAGGAAAAAAAGCTCTTTCACTTGGGCAGTTAGTGTGGTCAGTATATTCAAGGAGAATCATTGGAAAGCACATTGACAAGGAGTGAAATGGATATTGCGGTATTTAAAAGGCACTGTAGATAAGGGTTTATGCTTTGATGGTGATACGTGTAAGGTTAGCGGATTTTTGGACTCGGATTATGCAAGTGAACTTGACAAACGACGATCTACTACTGGGTATGTGTTTAGTATACGTGGTGCTCCAGTTAATTGGTGATCGATGTTACAAGCTACAGTGGCACTTTCTACTACAGAGGTCGAGTACATGGCCATTGCAGAGGGAGTGAAGGAAGCATTGTGGTTATGGGGTTTTCTATGTGATTTGGGGATTGAGCAGGATCATGTTGACTTGTGGTGGGATAGTCAAAATGCGATTCACATGGCTAAGAATCAAGTTCATCATTCACGTACCAAACATATAGATTTCGGGTATCACTTTGTACGAGATTTCATAGAGGTTGGTGATGTTTCTCGATTGAAGGTGCGCATAAATGAAAATCCGGCAGACATGTTAACAAAGGTGGTGACAAAAGCAAGTTTCAACATTTCTTGGACTTGCTCAATATCATCAGGTGTTGATTGCCCTTCGGGGCGGTGTTGGGGTGAGGTGGAGATTTCACCCCTTGATCCCAGTTAAGGATACGTAGGCAAGTATGGTAACAATGGTGCAGCCGGTTGGGGTTTACATATGGTAAAAATTTCATAGTTTTCTTGGTGTTCGTCCATAATTTGAGGTCTATCAAATGATGTACAAGGTGGAGAATTTTGAGGTTGAAGGTTGGGCTAGTTGCTAATGTGAAGCTAGTGTGAAAATATTCGTAGGAATTTTTGCTGGTTGAGTTAGCTGTTTTATTTTTACGTTTCCCGGAGTTTCAACGGTCGGATCACCCTGAATTTTAGACAGCGTCTTCCTTACTCAGTTATCTCAATTCTGAATGATGGAGATCGGTTTTGGAGGTCCAGAATGCTTGTTTATTGAGGCGGGGGCAGGAACTTTTGCACCATGTGGTGGATTACGCTCCCCGTTGTGCGGTGACTTGGACCGGGTGTTTTTTTTGTCCCAAAAGTGTTTTTTGGGTTAATTCTTAAACTATGCCATGGTATTATGATATGTAAACGGTAGTGAATTTAGATTTTTTCTAAGAGAGTTTTATTGTATATAGAAAATATATACGTATTAATATATACAAAAGAGAAAAGGCTCTTTCACTTGGCGAACAAAATTACTTCTACTTTTACTTTAATTATCGCTTGTGTTTAAGTTTATAACTTGTGATGGTGGAACTTTGTACGAGTTCCACGTATTAAGTCTTTATTTCAGGTGTTATTCCACTGCGTCAAGGGTTATCCCTGATTTGGGACCCAACATTCTTCTATCTAGATTAAAAAGAAAATGTTACTAAGATCTTTGCTTAAAAATTAACCTAAAATTAAATATATATATATATATATATATATATATATATATTATCCATTATTATGTATTAAGGTAATTCTTATTAAAGGTGATAAATACCCATTTTCTCAAGACTAAATTAACGTGGTAACTCCGCCTAAAAATTCTATCGTGTGTGTCGCCCTCCCCTTGGCATTATATTTCTTTAGCTGTTATTCGGGGACAAACGTGTTTTAAATATCATTTATCATTAATACTCTGATTCACAACACAAACGAATTGCTGAGAATTTTATGTGAATAATTCAAAATAAGCTTTGTTGACGTTTTGTGTAATTAATTAGCAGATCAAAACCGATACAATAAAATTCTTTTGATTTCAAAATTCATGTCCAAATTCATTGTATAACGGTTGATTTATGACTAGCTAGCATGATGGGAAGCTTGACTTCAGCTTATCATTTAATTTTTGACACTCCCAATTTTACTATATAAGGAAGGTTATTCTTTGTTTTAAAATCACACTTTTCTTAACCTCCTAGAAATATATAGTGTGCACCTTGCAAGTCTAGTGCTTTGTTTATATAATTTTCTTGTATCAATATTAGCCTATATAAAACCATCCTATCACCTCGCCATATTCATATATTTTAATACACATTTTCCAAACAAAAAGCTATCCTATTGATTTTCATCCGTAATGGGTACTATATCTCTAGTTTTGTTTGGCTAGTTTTTACTCTACCGGCTACACATTTTTTTTTTAATTTCTTGGTTCCTTTTGAAGATTCAATATTTATGAAACCGTACAAAAAAGTGTTTGAGCCGTTACTAAAAGGTGTCTATCGAAGCCATAATTTTTGTGTGCAAAACAATTGTCATACTGAAATTTTGTGGGTTGTTTTATCCAAGAGACGATGTGGTAAACGTGAATATTCTGCACAATTTTGGATATAAACGCAAAACATATTAAAGAGAACGTGATCTGTGACTCATCCCTGAAAAACCCGGTACTCTCGTTTTCATTTTCAGATTTTAATAGTCCTAAACTATTTTTCGTCAAAACATATTTTTTCCAAAAAAATATTATTTTATGCAAATAGTTTTACAACAATTTTAAGACGTTCCGGAATTTTTATGATTATTAAAAATTTGCTTGCTTGCCACGTCTACTATTAATTTTTCTGGTACCATTACTTTTGATATTAATAAGCCTATCCATTTTGAGGGTGTACAGCTTAAGCATTGGAAACAAAAACGTTATTTTTTCTTACCATGCGTAAAGTAGCTTATGTTTTAACTACTTCAAAGCCTGTTATGCCTGCTCCCCCTACTAGTACTCAATCTTCTAGAACTAAGACACCCACTAATAATGAAATTACTAAGGAGATAGATTTATTGATAGAAAATGACTTTGTTTGTAAGAACTTTATTTAGAACGGCTTATCCGATAATTTGTATGATACCTATAATTCTGGTAAGTCGGCAAAAGAAATCTGGGAAGCACTACAAAAGAAGTATGATACGGAGGAGGCTGGTGCTAAGAAGTATGCAATAAGCCTCTATCTCAAGTTCCAAATGACTGATGACAAGTTTGTAGAGGAACAGTCACACGAGCTACAAAAGATTACACACGAAATCATCACGAATGGGATTCCACTAGACGATCAATTTCAACTAGCTGTGATAATAGACAAGTTATTTCCAAGCTAGAAGGATTTCAAGAATGTCCTAAGGCATAAGACTAAGGAGTTCTCCTTAGAGAGTCTTATCACTCACCTCATGATTAAAGTAGAAGCAGGGAAGCAAGATCGGAAGGAAGAGGTGCTTGTTTTCTCTAACAACATGCAAAGACATATGGTGAAGCAAAAACACATGGTGAAGAAGTGTAGACTCAAGCGCCAAGCTCCCCCACAAGTTAACTACACTGAAGAAGCCTTTGTAGCTATGATCATGGAGGTTAACCTTGTCGGTGGAGCTGATGGATGGTGGGTCGACATTGGTGCCCTCTCCAAATCTGCTATGACCGTACAATGTTTCACATATACGGATGCAGAGTAATGAAAGGCGCTTCTAGGAGAATCTCACACCACCAAAGTTGCTGGAATTGGAAATGTTGAGCATAATTTTACCTCTAGAAAGACCCTACTGCTGAAGGACGTCTTGCACACTCTAGATATACGAAAGAATTTGGTTTCTCGATTTTTACTTAATTAGGGAGGTTTATCTAGACTATAGTTTCTAATTTGTACACCATTACTAAGAATGGTACTTTTGTTGGAAAAAAGGGTATGCCATAGATGAAATGTTTAAGTTGATTGTTGGAGTTAATAAAATTTCTATTTTCTCTTGCATGTTGACTCATTTCAATACTTGGCATACTGGACATTGTCACATTAATAAACGAAGCATAATAAATATAAGTAACTTGGGATTAATTCCTAAGTTGTCTCTCTCTAATTTAGATAGATGTGAGTATAGTACTCAAGCGAAAATCACAATGACTCCCCACAAGTCAATGGTGATTAAAGAAACAGAACCATTAGATATAATTCATACTGACATATGTGAATTAGATGGAGTTTTAACTGGAAATGGTGAGAGGAGGTACTTTATGACATTTATCGATGATTGTTCTGATTATAATTTCATTTATCTTATGAAAAATAAAAGTTACGCATTTGACATGTTTAAGTTATTTGCTAATAGAGAGGAAAATCGGTACAAGTAGAAAATCAGGAGACTTCTTAGTGACAGAGGAGTAGAGTATAAATCAAACTTATTTACCAAATATTATGACCCTCAAACCTATTGCCCATGGAGAGTAGTCACTCGTGATGGTAACCCAATATGACTGAGTCGAGATCCCAAGAAATAGATTCAATGTTGTAATAACAATTCATGAGGTGATATGCAAAGAACATGCAATATTATATTATTAAAGCATGTTTTCTAAAATGGTTGAGTAGTTTAATACTCTTAATGAGATCTATACTTTAGTTGGATGGAGTACCTAACTATAGGAGTACTCTTCATAGAATCATCGATGTGAATGTAGGTGTGGGGGCCGCTTCTTATGGAATTACGGGCATTAATTCCTAGAGCGTTTACATACTGGGATAGACGTGCATGACCTATAATACATGGGCTAATTGACTACACCTTGAAAGGTTGTACATGGTTCGATACCCGAGATAAAGTTCAAGACCTCGGGTTATCCTTGTTTAACCTGAGATCTTACTCACTATGCAAAGGTTAGGCCAGCTCTAATGAATTAGGAGTACGTAAAATCATGCAAGGAAGAAATAAATTCACTTCAACAAAACGGATTAATTCGAAAGTTTAAATTTCCTTGGAGTTGCATAACATTGTATATAAATAAAGTTGCACGAAAGGAATGAGGTGTTCCTAGATTAGTCATTAACTATAAACCACTTAATAACGATGCATTAATCTTTTCAAAAAATTTATATGTAATTTGGGTATTGACAAATATAGATTAATGAATCTGATAGATACAAAACTGTTTACAATGTTTTACAGAATATTATGAATGGGGTTTTGCATCAAAGTGCTCACTGATCTCACCAAAATGTATCAAGTGACTACCCGATCTCCACCGGGACTCATTTAAACCACTAGAATAACTATATATATCACTCCATTATATTTGACAATAATTTTAACGGAAAAGTTAACATAATTGTAATCAGCAGATGATGTGTGTGCTACGCCGATTAAAATCATAATCAATATATATATATATAAACACAAAATTCTTGATTTAAAGAATTAAAATCAAGATAAACGAACAAAAGATTTACCTCATTTATGCAATTTTGGGGTGGAACCCAGTAATTAATTCGAGAATTTTTATTTGATATTAAATGAATTTCATACAGAATAATGGACACATCATCTGTCTGTGTACTTTTCCGTTATTTTTCTCTCAAGACTTAACCAAATGATATATATAGTGATTTTAGTGGCTTAAATGAGTCCCCGTGGAGATCGGGTAGCTACTTGATAGAATGTGGTAAAAACAGTGGGCACTTTAATATAGAACCCATTATGAATGATACATTATGAATAGATACAGATTAATGAATCTCATAAAAAATGCCTCTTCCGAATTTCAGAGTATTATGAATGATATATATAATCCTTATCCATAATTTATAAATGTATATATTGTTGATGTTTAGTAGTTTCTAAAACAATTGAACAACATATGAAATATTTAAAAATATTTAAAACTTTAATAAATCAAAAAATTTTGTAAAGAATTGATTGAAAAAGATGTTAAAATTCTTTTTGCAAAACAAATTTTCACACAATGACAAGCTCAGGTTTCCGCTTTTGAATTTGATATCGCGAATCAAGGGGATATTATTACTCATCACTTTCAATAATAATCGTGAGAGTTTTATTAATATTAATAAATATCATAGAAGATGTTAAATATATTTACTTTAACTATTGGGATTATATCCAAAAAATTTCAAAAGCATTTTATTATCAAACTCCTAAGAATAAACATTCTTGGTTTTTTTACAATAAATCCAGAAGTTCTTATTAACCCTATAGCCAATTGTATTTATGAATGATGGTTAATATTTGGACCATCTTTGAAAATACTTCCAAAATAGACGATGAATTTATATATTTCTTGGTACAATAATAGTTCCCTAGTGTTAAAACTAAAATCTGATAGATTAATATTTGGAAAATATCTTTTCTTATTTTTTTGCAAAATTTCATACCGGTGAATCTGGAGATAGACAATTTTGATTTCCTCTGACAGATTTCATATACCCTTTCTACAAAGAAATTTCTTCTACAAATGGTGGACTAGGAAGTGTTTTGAAGATATTTAGGAAATGGTGGTAAACATCAAAACAGTTATTACTGTTAATAAAATAAAATGCTCTAAAGAACAATGTTCTCTCAACAGTTATCTGTGCATAATTTGAAGAAAGATGGTGTTAAATACTTTTAATTTTTACTAAATGCAATCCAGGGATATTACATACTTATCCTTATGTGTATTAAATGTTCACCATTCTGCCTCGGTTAAGTGAGTATACATGTATATCTGTGCATATTAAATGTGTTGAAACTTGAAACATACCTTAAATATAAATGTTCCGTACGTATTATTAATAGATTTGGTTGAATAAAATTTAATTTAATTTTATCTAATTTAAAATAAAAAATTTAGAATTTCAGTTCATGAGTTATTAGTAAAAAAAAGTTGTACTATATTTTAATATATTATGTTGAGCAAGATTGAAACTGGATATGTTATCTGTACAATGCTGGTTTGAATAACTCGACATAGAACAAGGACTTGGAAATAATACTACGTTCCATTAAGAATCGGTATAGATTGAAGTTATGGTATATACACAATGATCCTAGTAGTTTCAATGAAGAAGGCATTAACAGAAAACTGTTTGAAGTTCATTACATGTTCAAGCAACGGAGTAATAAGGTTGAAGTCATTTGTAGCTGTTGGTATGATCGGTGTGAAGACCTGAAGGATTCTAAGTGAAGTTGTTTATATATGGTAGAAGACTTGACAATATTTTGAAGAGTTCATGGTACGAAGACCTGAGAGTGGAACTACTCGTCTGTGAACCAGACCAATTGCACTAGGCATCAGTGATCCGTGAAGGGAAACTAAGTATCATCAATAGAATGATTGTCAAGTGAGTATTCGTATCTAAGAAGATTACAGAATAGTTTGTACGAAGACTCGAGGTGAAGACGAGAATATGAAACAGCTTCTCAGTGAACAAGGCCTCCAGAATTCTAAGTCAAAGTGCCCCTTTGGAAGATGTAGGCGCCACCAAACTTCTCTAAGGCCTTAGTAGGTGCCACCAAACTTCTCCACCTCCTCTTCAAAGGCTTAGAAACTAAGTAAGTGTTAGGTCTTAAATATACAGTAGAGGGGATGAATACAGTATATAACAATCAAATCGGAATTAACAAGTAAAAGTGATAAACAGTTTTTATATTGGTGAATAAAAACTGTTGTAATATTATTTAGAACTCTCTCAAAGAATGTAAGGGTATTCTTCAGAGCTGCTAGGTTACACATAATGATAAAACAATTATCGACACTTATAGTGCTAACCTAAACTATGTTTATATAATACACAGTTACATAAATCAATTACTACTGATATGATTACATGAGAATGACTACATATAGATCATATCTAATAATTGATTGCTCCTTTCCATATGTTGCGTAACCGACATATTCTTGCAATCTTCAAGATCTTTAATCAGATAAATCATAATATGATTTACTGCTTCCACAAAGTCTGATAATAAACACTGATAATAAACACTGATATCAAACACTGATATCAATCTGTCAAACCCTGATAATAAACTCTGATTTGCTCAAGTGCTAAACACTGATCATCAAATTATCTAACAATCTCCCCCAACTTGTACATGTGAACATATGAACAAGTTTAAGAATTTGATGATGACAAAATAGAAATCTAAATGCAAGAATGAAAATTTATTACAACTCAAACATATGAAAAATCAGAGTTTATTCTACAATCCTGCTATACCCAGTTGCTTCAGAAAAGAATTTCTTTACAAGATTTTCTTCTGAAATGTTCAAGTACATCTCCAGCTTGGATTTGAGATCCTTTAGCTCTGGATTAGAATCATCAACCTGATAAATAGCTGCTTTGAGGTCTGAAACCTTTGCTCTGCTCATATGAAGATCATCTAGCTGAACGACTCCAATATCTTTACCATCTGGATTGAATGTGACAACATCAATACCCAACAGCTTAGTAATCTGAGCACCTCCTCTTGGCATATCAGTTATTGTACCATCATGAAGTTCATATTTAGGAACAACTGGATAAGCTGTCTTGTAAGGAATACCTCTTTGTTTGATTTGAATCTGCTTCTGAATAAAGTCTGACCATCTGGTAGTAGCAGAGTTTATGATCTTCAGTAGATAATGAATGTACTCTAGCTCCTTCCAGGATTTAATGAGCAGTTTCTCTTCTGATACTCTCAGTCTCTTACCAGTAGATAGAAAATTTAACAGCTTCTCCTTACGTGTGTTCCCATCAAAGTGATCAAGAACAAGAAAGACAGAAATTACCTTCTGCAAGCGCTTCAGCTGAATTTCTTCACCCAGGTCATCAGTAAGAGCTGTGGGATCTTTGATAATGAGAGCAACCCCTTGATAAACCCTTTCTCCTTCTATGCCAAGTCTGTCTCTAGTATTAGGTTTTCTTGCAAGTACCCTATCACTGTAGACTTTCTTCCATAACAGTTTTCTCTTCTCAATAGTAGATAACTGTGAGAGATCAGGAT
Source organism: Anethum foeniculum (assembly GCA_003724115.2). Lineage (NCBI taxonomy): Eukaryota > Viridiplantae > Streptophyta > Magnoliopsida > Apiales > Apiaceae > Anethum > Anethum foeniculum. The sequence continues at coordinate 10,866 of PHNY01217128.1, forward strand.
TTGCTGTGTCAGTATTTGACTCACCTCTATCAGTGTTTATACTAATTTCAGGATTTGCTACTTCAGAATTTAGAACTTGTATATCAGGATCAACTTGAGCATTGTCAGAGGTTGATAACAGCTTTTCATTACTATTTAAGCCTTAAGTATGAGTAGTATCAGTGATTGAAGCTTCATTCAGCTTTTCTTCCCAGTCAGCACCTTAAATGATTCTTCTTCCCTTTTTGCTGACTTGAAAATGAGCTTCTTCTTCTTTTTCCTCTTCTCTCAAACCCTCATCTGCTCCAATCTAGTCAGTGTCTGGTTTTTCAAAAATTGAATCAATAGTGACTAGAACAGATTTGGATGGAGGTTCATCAACTTTTTGCTTCCCCTTATCTCTCCTATCAACTTGTAGAATAGCTTGAGATCTTGTAACAGGTCTATCAGAGTTTGTAGCTTCTTTGATCATAATGCCTTTTTCCCTGGGCCTTTGTGTCCTCTTCTTCTTAGGAGAATTGGTTATGGCTTTAGCAGTATCAGTGTTTGATTTTGATTTCAGAAGAGCAAAATCAGCTTCCATATGTTTGATCTGCTCCAAGTTCATACCATCTTCCTGGAGAAACTTTCTAGCTACAGCTTCATCAGCATCAATAATTTTCTAATCTCTGTAGTAGAGTGTAGTTGATTTACCTTCAATCTCCATAGTTTGCATAAACTGACTAGCTTCAGTACCTGCTTCTATCACTTTGTCAGCCTGGACATCATCAGCATTTGTTACCATCAGTGTTTGTTCTTCTGTTCTGACTTGAGTGGTAACAGTAGTTAGCTTATGTGTTGTGGTTAGAGTCCTTCCTCTTCCTCTACCTCCAACTCCTCCACCTGTTGTCTTCACAGTTTTGACAGTACCACTGCCACCAGCTCCAGCTCTCTTACAACTCCTGGATGGATTTCCTCCCTAATTTCCACCATCAGCAACATCATCATCCTCTTTATGTCCTTTGATGGAAGGACTGCATTTAGATTTAGCCATTATCTCCCCCTTTTTGTCATCATCCATGAAGAAGGATACTAGAAGTTCCATAGAGCTCTGCAAAGAAGTCAACTAACCAGACATCTGCTCGTTCTTCTTTTCAATAGCAGTCTGTCTGTTAGTGATAGGCTTTAGTGCCTTCTTTAGTGCCAAATCTTGACTTGCCTCCATTTCAGCAAAATCTTGTCTAGCATTGTCAACATCTTTTTTAACCTCCTTATGATTTTCATGTAGAGACTTTATCAATATATTAGAGGCTTTAAGATGAGCTAACGAACCAGGATCTTTAATTGCAGCTTCAGTTGTATGAAGGTGATCATGTGCTGTGGAGTAAGTGAATGCCCTCTCAGGAACCTTCCATAGATATCTCCATTCATCAGCCCTGTGAGTGACTAGGAGATTTGAGTAGTAAGCAACTTGTTCATGTTCCTTCTGTTGCTGAGGCATATCATCAGGAAATATGACTTCATTCAGATCTTCATCTGACTGGAGAGCAACCTTGATAGATCTTTGGAGAGACTCTTCACCAGTAGATGAAAGTTGTGCCTCTTCAATTACAACATCAGGATTTAGATGACCAACATGTGCCACTTCATCTTCATTAGCATGATTTAAATCTTCATAATTCATTTCCACTGTGTGTAAGCCAACATCTGACTCCACACCATCAGTGTTTACAGTATCAACTCTGATTGCCTCTCCTTCTTCAGCAATATCAGTAGTGACTACCTGAGCTCCTTCAGGGATTGATAGATGTGTGATCAAGTCTTCAGCAACAACATCAGCTTGACTTCCTGCTAACAGTGCATCTTCATCTACTGCTACTGTGGCTTCAGTGTTTGTAGGAAAAGGTGGAAGAGCTGTATGTGTTGGACTTGCTGCAGGATTATCAGTCTTTAGTGCTTCAGAGTTTAGAACTGGATCCTGAACAGTCTGAGCATCAGAGCTTGTTGCAAAATCACTCTGAGCACCTGCATATGAAAATAAATAAAAACTTAGTCTCTATTTTTTTTAAAGTGGTCTCACCACTCTTCACTTCTCTCATCTCATGACTTTCAATAATCAAAGTGTACTCACTTGAGCTACTGCGCTCATTCTTTCATCTACCTCTCCTTTTGCGAGGTCAGGAGCCTGCCTCTCTTATAAATCTGTTTCTCACTTAATCTTTTCTCACATCTCATAGAAAAGCTCAGAGTATTATTTCCTACAGAAATAAAAGGTGGCTAAGAAGAGTGGACTGGTGTCACATGAATAGGGGTACCCACAAAGTGGACTGTTCATGATCATCCATCAGTATTTAAGAGAAAATATAATAAAAACATATAAAGTCTGAGATTGCTATATCAGTATATGTAAATGCTGATAAGAGATTAGAGTTTATACCTTGAGCTTTTTCTATTGGTTGAACAGCTTCATCTGCAACCACTCACACTGGAGGAACTGGAAGTGCATCAGAAATTATTACTTGTTTAGCTCCTTCCACAACAAAATGAACAGTCCCTGCAGGATCAAGCACCAGCGTAGATGATTTTCCTTTGTCTGCTTCATCCTTTGTAGATGAAGGTTCTTGTGTGACAGGAAGTTCTGGGTGTGCTATATCCCTTTGAGATATAGGTTCTTGTGGCCCCCCTTCCTCATCTGAAGATTGCTCTTCACGAATTTCTGAAAGCTTGACTTCAATAACTTTCTTCTTCTTCCTTGACTTAAGCTTGGTTTTCTGGAAGTCAGCATCAGTGTTTATGTCTCCCATATCAGCAGTTTTGGATTTGTCTTCTTCAACCCTTTGAGCTGAAGGTTCTTGTGGAACTGAGTCAATAGAGGCTGTTGCATCACATTGAGATGCAGGTTCTTGTGGGCTTGACCCCTACTGATAATGGTGTGACTGGAACACCCTTCTAGCTCTAGCCCTTTCTATTTCTGACATTGTGCTTCTGGTTCTACATCTCTTCTCAGGAGAAGAAGGATCAGTATTTAGTGTAGCACATTCCTTGTGACTCCCAGTGCTTGATCCTAAAAAGACATGAGTGATTTTCTGTTGGAAGTTCAGCTATTTCGAAAAGCCTCTTTTTCTTGGGCTGAGATGAACTTTGGTCTGGATGACCATCAGCTGCTGCAACTCCATCAGTCTTTACCTTTTTAAACCTTGATGACAAGACAGCATTATCTTCTTCATCAGTATCTTCATAAATCAATCTTCTCTTAGGCTGAGTGCCCTGTAGCCCACTCTGGGACCCCTTTTTCCTATTAGTGTTTGATGGCTGCTTAGAAGTCCTTAGTCCTGAATGCTGGGAAGTATCAGACTTTGCTAACTTCTTTTGTTTTACAATAGATGCCTTTTGAGAGGCACCTGAGATGGAATGTGTTTGCGGTGTTTAGGTGGTGGAGCTTGGGTTAGCTGCAGGGGGTTGCCCTGTGGCTGCCTGCAGCATAGCTCCCTGTACATTTTGCACTGCATACACAGTAGGCATAGATGCAAGGAGCACTTGCCTGACCTGTGCAGGCACTCTGAAAGGAAGCACTATGGCCTTTTTGCCATCCCTGCTTACAAGATCTTTGAAGGCTCTTTTATTTAATTTAAAACAATTTATTCTATCAGCAGTATTTATTTCTACATTAGGAAAACAATAACTAAATATAAGCTGACAGAACCTAGCATTGTAAACAATGTTCGTATTAGCAGTTAATCTATCTCCTATGAATTTCAGACATTACCAAAATCATAATGGGAGTCATAGATTAAGGCACACCCAATTTGCTGAGACATCTGGGGAAGTGCATCAAAGTTAGTGCACTTATTTGAGAAGGCCCTTGTTATATAGTCAAAGAAAAAGTTCCACTCCTTTCTCAATCCTGGCCTTTTCAGTTGACCCAGCTTGTCAAGAGATCTTACATAGCCAATGAGAGTAAATAGACCTCTAATAGCAGTGTCACAAGTGAATATGGTGTACCCATCATGATTGGGTAGATTCAAGGCAGCTCTACCAGTTGTGGGAATGACAACTTTGTCTTCATCTCCATGAGAAAACACGATGCTTGGTGTGCCATTATTACCACCATCAACAAAAGTAGCTGTTCTCCAAAATTCCAAAATTTGCCTTCTAGAAAGTACTGGTGGGTTTGTAAGTGCAAAACCCACCTCACTCGATCTCAGAAAGTCTTGAATAAAATGGAAATCACAATCGATTCCATAATTATCGAGTATAGCTGCGTAGTTGTTAGTAACAAACTCTGATCCATCAAAAACAAACGCCTTGGTTGCCACTGATTTAGTGAATTGAAGAAATTAGAAATTAGGGTTTCAGAGTTTCAAGAGTTCGAAAAGAGAATAGAGAGAGAGAAATGAGAGAATAGAGTACAACGTCTGTAAAAGTGAATGTAAAAAGAATTTTGAAAATCACTTTTATTTACCTCTCTCTTACCTTTTCTGAACATGGGCACATGGGCTTGGACAGCTGTCAGCAGATAAGTAGATGGTGCATAATTAGTGAAGCAGATAACAATGTAATTATTAAACGTGCATAGTTAAACAAACTGATTACACATTACTTCACTCAACATATGAACCGTTTGTTCGATTTCCAATCTAACACTTTTAATGAGATGTCCAATATCAAATGATTACATTATTTATCTTTAAAAAGATAAATAATTTCAAATACTGAATTAAAATAAAGTCTGATGACTGTCAGTATTTGATTGTTGACTCATATCAGAGTTCACTAATTCTGATATGTCAAGAACTTCAGATTTTAAGAAACAAAAAGAAATTATAACATCGTATCAGTATTTAACACAATTTCATAAATACTTAAGAGAAAATACCAACTCTGAGTTAAATTTGCATTAGACATTTGCAGCTAATCTGCAGTGTTTGAAAAATGACCAGTTATTATTCCCAATTTATTCACCATTCTTGTAAAGGTAGCTTCACTAAGTGGTTTGGTGAATATATCTGCTAATTGTTGATTTGTAGGCACAAAGTGCAGTTCCATTGTTCCTTCCATTACATGTTCTCTAATGAAATGATATCTGATACTGATGTGCTTTGTCATTGAGTGTAGAACTGGATTTCCTATCATTGCAATAGCACTTTGATTATCACAATATATAAGAATCTTATAATATTCTAACTCATAATCCAGCAATTGATTCTTTATCCAAAGAATTTATGCACAACAGCTTCCTACAGCAATGCATTCAGCTTCTGCAGTGGAAGTACAAATTGACTTCTATTTCTTACTAAACCAAGACACTAATCTGCCTCCAAAAAATGGGTAGCTTCCACTTGTGCTTTTCCTATCAATTTTCCATCTTGCAAAATCGGCATCTGAATAACCTATTAGCTTAAAATTTGAATCTCTAGGATACCATAATCCCAGATTCATAGTTCCTTTGAGATATTTGATAATTCTCTTCACAGCTATTAGGTGAAGTTCCCTTGGATCAGCTTGAAACCTTGCACAGAGACAGGTAGCATACATGATATCTGGTCTACTTGCAGTTAGATAGAGTAGAGAGCCAATCATCCTCCTGTAACTAGTTATATCTACTGATGCTTCAGTGTTTAAGTCCAGTTTAGTGGTTGTGGCCATTGGAGTACTTGCAGTTGAGCTATCTTGCATTCCAAATCTTTTAAGCAAATTTCTGGTGTATTTAGCTTGATTAATGAAGATACCTTCATCAGTCTGTTTGACATGTAATCCCAAAAAATAGCTCATTTCCCCCATCATACTCATTTGATATCTAGACTGCATAAAGTTAGAAAATTTTTGACAAAGTTTGTCATTAGTAGAGCCAAAAATGATATCATCAACAAATATTTGGACCAATAACAGTTCCTTACCATGATTTAGATAAAAGAGAGTTTTATTAATTGACCTTCTTTTGAAACCACTTTCCAGTAAAAACTGAGCAAGTGTTTCATACCATGCTCTTGGAGCTTGTTTCAGTCCATAGAGTGTTTTATCCAATCTATAGACATGATTTGGATACTTGGGATCAATAAACCCTGGAGGTTGTTCAACATAAACTTCCTCTTCAAGTTCACCATTAAGAAAAGCACTCTTCACATCAAATTTAAAGACTTTAAACTTCATGTGAGCAGCATTGGCCAAAAAGATTCTAATGGCCTCTAGTCTTGCAACAGGAGCAAATGTCTCATCATAGTCAATACCTTCCTACTAAGAGTACTCCTTTGCAACTAGTCTTGCTTTATTCCTTGTAATAATGCCCTCACTGTCAATTTTGTTTCTGAAAACCCACTTGGTACCAACAATGGATATGTTCTTTGGTCTTGGTACCAGTGTCCATACTTTGTTTCTTTCAAGTTCATTTAACTCCTCTTGCATTACTATGACCCAGTCAGCATCTTGAAGAGCTTCGTCCACTTTCTTTCGTTCATTAAGAGATATAAATGAATGATAGAGACATTCACTCTCAGTTGTAGTTCTTCTAGTCTGTACACCTTTCTCAGGATCTCAAATAATTAAGTCAGGTGTATGTGATTTAGTCCATTTCCTAGCTTTAGGAAGTTGGCTTCTAGAACCGGAAGATTCTCCATGATCCATTGTGTCTCTTTGTTGATTGTCAATTGTACCTTCAATATTTCCTGATGCTCCCCCTGAACCAGTGCTTCCATTGTTCATTGTTATCAAAATTTGTTTCATCAATATTTGAGGAATCAGTATTTGATGAACTATCTTCTGATGTTTCTTCAGTTGAAATTGACTCTTGTGTATGAACATGTTGCTCCCTCGCAACATGTGCTTCATTATTTGAATTTTGATTACCATTAGTAAGTAATGGATCATCAGCGTCTGATGGACTATCAGTACTTACACTATCAGTATTTGCAGAACTATCAGGATTTAACTGTTCAGCATATGGTACTTCATTTTCAAATCTTAGTTGATCACGATCATCAGCATCTTTTAGACCTGTAATTTTCTTTTCATTAAAAGACACATGAATTGATTCCATGATCACCTTTGTTCTCAAGTTGTAAACTCTGAAAGATTTTGTTGATAGTGGATATCCAACAAAAATTCCTTCATCAGCTTTTAAATCAAACTTTGTCAGCTGTTCTGTATGAGTTTTAAGAACAAAACACTTACAGTATGTGAAAGTATTTCAAATTTGGCTTCTTTTCTTTCACCACTTCAAATAGTGTCTTTCCATGCTTGTTGATCAATGTAGAATTTTGAGTAAAGCAAGCAGCTTGCACAGCTTCTGCCCAGAAATAAGTTGGCAGCTTTGCTTCGTCAAGCATGGTTGTTGCAGCTTTTATAAGAGTTCTATTCTTTCTTTCAATAACTCCATTTTGTTGTGGAGTTCCAAGAGCTGAAAATTCCTGTTTGATTCCTTTTGACTTACAGAACTTTTCCATTTGAATTCTTGAACTCAGTGCCATCATCACTTCTCAGAATTTTCACAGTATGTTTTGATCCTTTTTCCAGTTCTCTTATATGATCAAGAAGAACAGATGAAGTTTCATCCTTTTTATGCGAAAAATACACCCATGTATATCTTGTATACTCATCAACAATAAGTGCATATCTCTTATTTGCTATAGACATTACATTTACTGAACCTGTAACACCCCCAGATCCGGGGTCGGGGATCTGAGTCGTTACGGTCTTTAATTCCATTATCCATACTTAATTCTTGAATCATAAACAAATACCGCATACTGTGACCCCTCAATTATACAC